>JAQZBX010004043.1:0-15838 GCA_029593785.1 Cabassous unicinctus
CTTGCTGCGAGGTCTTGCTGCATCAGCCCACAGCGCCGCGCGGGCCGCCTGCTCTCACAAGGAGGCCCCGGGAAGGGGACCCGGGGCCTCCCGCATGGTAAACGGGGGCTCTATCGACTGAGCCACACCCGCTTCCTGCTGTGAGGTCTTGCTGCATCAGCCTACCTCACCGCACGGGCCGGCCGGCCTGCCCTCACAAGGAGGCCCCGGGAAGCGAACCCAGGGCTTCCCATATGGTAAACGGGAGCTCTATCCATTGAGCCACACCCGCTTCCCTATTTGTTCTTGCACCCAGTTATGTATAGCATTTTTGAATTAATTGAATTTTCAACAAAAATGTGTCCTTTTTGTTCACTGGACAGCTTCACTGAAAGTCTTTTTGCAACATTTCCACAGCTGAATTAATCATTTTGCTCACCGACTTGTTCCTCCTTCTCTATGCCGGTCCCTAAGAATAGTGCCACCTTCAAAGGAGCTGGCTCTGCCAGAAACCTGGGAGTCTGCTGAGACACGTTTCTATCACTTCACTCTCCCAGTCGAGTTAACTGCCAAGTCTTAAACCCTACCTGCTAAATAACTCTAAAAATGCCATCCCTTCTCCAGCCCCGCAGACTTGATCTTAGCTCAGGTCCCATCCTTCTCCCTGTATTACTCAAGCAGTCTCTTTGCTGGTCTCACGTCTTCAGTCTGGCTTCTCTCCAAAACTTCTCCAGACTGAGGCTGTCTATCACCAGAGATGATCTCTCCAAATCGCAAATCTGATCATGTCTCCCACTGTTTAAAATCTTCAGTGGCTTTCCACTTTCACAGGATAGAATTAAAACTGTTTAACAGAATATACAATGCCAAATACAATCTGTGGCAGCCTACATTTCCTCTCCTTCCCCAAACTTTTAAATTTCTCTCTAGACACACTGCAGCTTTGGAAAGCCCAAATATATATCCAGATACACCGTGTTTTTTGCATACCTGGAATTTTATCAGCCAACTTCTTCATCCAATTCCTACTTTTTTTCTCTCTCTTTCTTTTCATTTGTTTTGTTTTTCTTTATTAGAGAAGGTGTCGGTTTACAGAACAATCATACATAAAATACAGGATTCCCATATAGGACCCTATTATTAACATTTGCATTGGTGTGAAACATTGGTTATAATTGATGAAAGCACATTTTTTATAATTGTACTATTAACTATAGTGCATGCTTTGATCCCACTGATATGAAATAATTAGAATAAGCAAACTTATAGCGTCAGAACATACTCACTATTTGAAACACATCCCTCTGAAGCATTTTCTAACCTTTCTATTCCACAAATTTTGTCCTTCTTCCAGGCTGACGTTAGGTGTCATATGTCCCCCTAACAGGCAGGGTTTACTTTGGCATAGGGCTCAGCATTCCGTTTACTTAGCTGTCTATCTCCACTGGAGAGAAGGAAGGTAACACTCATCTTTGTATCCCCAGTACCTACCACAGTGCCTGGCACAAAGTAGTTGTTCAATAATTATATATTTAATGACAGTCAACATCATAAAATTAAATTAACACTACTTTCCTTTCCTTTTGCTATGCTTCAAAAAAGAAAATTAAATCTTAATAGTACATAGCTAGTGACATATTTTCACTAGCTTAGCTAGTGAATCTAACGTTTAATTCTTAAGCTGGTGAAAATACTATTTGAATAAATATTTGAGTAGAAGATCAACTCGGTTATGAGTTTGATATTGGACACATTTAAAAACAGTTTTAAATAGCAGATCAACTACACTAAGCTGAAAAATAATGAAGGAGCATCTCCTTTCTAAGTTCAACTGAAATTATTGGAATTGTTGATTTTTAACTGCAACGACCTTTCCTCCCTTCACAGCATTCTCAAGGATCCACTCTTCAATTAATCTTGAAAGGGCAGAGTTCTGGCATGGTATAAAATGGTTAAAACAGCATTTAGCCAAAATTTTAAAATTTGGTTACAATAGTTCTATGAAAATTTCAACTCCTCTGTCTGTACCTGAAATAGGTACGGAGATCACTGTTCCAGAATCAGCATTGAATGGATTTAAATTGCAGTTCTTTGACTTCCTAATTGTGCAATTTTGGGTTAAATGACTTAACCTCACTGAACCTCGCTTTTAAATAGGGTCAACCATAGTCTCTACTTCTGAGGATGTTGTGAGACTGATCTAAGATAAGGCCTGGATAGAGTTAAATGCATTTCGAGATATTAAATAAAAGGCTCTTTAAATGAATCTGTTTGCTATTATTATCATTTTATTATTACTTAAAATTGGCGTACCTTCAGGAAATATCCAACTGAGTTCCACTTTATTTATAACCCACACATAACTGGCAGCCCTCCTGAGCTGCAGCATTATCAGCCATGTCTTAAGAGGCTTGGGAGTAGTTTAGAGCATCTGGCTCTTCAGAACCAGCTGGGCTGCCTCATAAACCCTACCGCCTGGTGTCCAAATTTCCAAAGTCAGCATGATACTTGTAGAGGATTCAAGGAGAAGACAATGCTGGCACTGACTAAGCAACAGTTCATGATTTTACAGGGTCACAAGTCAATGTCTTTCTCAAGACGGTAAACTCTTGATGTAGAATAACAGCTTTTGCCTAAGTTACTAAGAAATCCAGAAACGAATTCTGTATTTAATACTGTTGTAGGACCATATGATTATCAATTCCTGCATGAGGAATGAATTGACTTATTTGAGGAAGGACATGTAAATAGTTTGGCTAAAGGCCACATTAGGATAATGATGAGTACTGCCCGCCAGGCACATTTCAACTAAGGTCACACATGGCCCTTGAGTTCCAATAATTTGTAACAGAGCCAAATAAAGGAATAAAATAACACTGGGTAAAGAGAAGATATTTTTATTCCAAAACAATTGGCACATTTCTTATGGTACATATCACATTTTTACTTCTATTAAATTATTTCTGTAGCTGTTTTATTACTTCTATATGACTGTGAACTCCAAAAAAGCAGGTTTTCTGCCCAATGTTGCAAAATGTACGCCAAGGACCAACAATGAGAATTTGCAAAGGAGAGATGAATAAATTAATTACTAATACAACATCCTCACTCTAACTTGTCTTTACAATAGAATGTAATATTCTGACACTTGCATTAGATATTAGACATTGAACAGAGTAAATACGAAAATAAGCTTGATAATCACAATAGCTGGAACAGTTTGAATAATAAGAGAAGGACATCACAATTTATATTTCATATTTAAGTAACACGAGGAGGATATTAAAAGTAATGTTCTGGGGCAATTATCACAAGTCTTCAGTATTTAATCAGAGTAGGAGAATTCACCTCTTGAATAGATTTGTAAGTGATTGTGTCTCTAAGACACCATTCTAGATATTGGCAGTGATGGCATGAGGTCAAGATGAGAATAAAAGAGGCAAGATAGAAATTCATTTACTGATAACTCACAGCAGGCTGAAGAGCATGTGAGAAAAACCAGGTAGATCAAATACCTGATGTCTTTTTTTTTCTTTAATTGTGGCATCGATTGACTGGATGTCTCCAGAGAAGAAATGAAAGAGGAGTAAAGTGTGAAAGAATGTAATGAGGTCTATAAAATCCCTGAAGACTAACTGGGTTTATAATCTAAATTAGATTAACAAGGTGTCCACTCAATGTAGGATTCAATTAAACAAGATCAATTATAACAACTGTACATTTTCAACAACTTGAAAAAGAGGGACAAAAGTGTATTACATTTACAATACATGTAACTAAAATTAATTTATATTTCACGACACGATTCCTGGGGACATTAAAACTCTGACAACAGTAAGGAATTTATTTGGGATTTCATAGATACTGTTTTTATGACTGTGCCTAAGTTCCTAATAGACCTTTATCCATATAGAGATATGGAGCTAAATTATAAGTAATTCGTTCAGCTCAGGACAGATAGATAAGGGAGCTGACCAATTGTTTTGCTTGGTTAATCAACTTTTATGCTTTACTGAAAGGAATTAATGGAAATTACATCCTTTTCATAGCAGAAAATTGTCTTTCATTTCATTTCTTTTTCACTACTAAGTGATAATCTCTAAAAATACTTGGAGGCTTTTGATCTGCTTAGAGGAATCTAGCATACATATTCAGTCACATATGAATTTTTAAAAAATTCTGTTCCAAATGGGATTTTAGTAAGCTACCCAAATTTACAGTAATTTGTGAGGAAAGAAAAGATTCCAACTCCTGAAAATTAGAGAGAAGGAAGGAAGGAGGGAAGGAAGGAAGGAAAAGAAAGAAGGAAAGAAAGAAGAAAGACTTACAAAAGTTAATTTTTAAAGAGATTGGTAACTGTTTAATATTTATTTTACAGAAGAAAATTGGATAGTTTAAATTAGCTAAAGAACAGGAAATTGTTAGATAAATGGAAACATTTTACATTTTTCATACATTCATTTTTAAAAACAGGATCCTGATTTATGCCTATTTACTTGTGCTAAATTACATAAATATTCACATATTCAGTTCGACCTTTACACAACACTGTACTTTGTCTACTGACTTTCTATCCTTAATAATTAAGACCTCAATTCTTCCTTTTCTGTACAACTCCCTAAAATATGAAATTAAAAAGTAAAATAAAAAAAGGGATAAATGTATGGAGACAAGCTCATTCTCTGTTCAAGCAGAAATTGAAAAAAAAAAATGTTCACCAGGTATTGCATAAAACTTTATGTACATGTACAGGACTGGATTGTATGGGTTTTTATGTCTCTTTTGACACTGAGATTATTAAATTCTATGATTCTTTAGCCACCGAACAAAAACAATTTTAACACTTTTATATACGGTGGAATGGTATATTTCAAACAGAATATGAAATATAATGTACATTGAAAGAGCATAAACCTCTACCATGTGTATAAAGACATTTTTCAATGCTATTAATAAATAGTCTATTCTAGTCTAATCCAATCTAAGATATTCACTTTTAAAAAAATAAATATATTCTTTAAAACCCCACTCTAGTTTTGTGAACTCAATGGAGTCTGAAGTCCATTTACGAAGGCAAGGTGTTCTCTATGTAAAAGCAAAACTCTAGAAAAGTCTAAATGAAATAAAATTTTATTCCAAATGCAATCTTCAGGTATTGCGCAATAGAGCAATGTTAATTAGTTAAAAAAAAAAAATAAAAGCAATTTAAAGGAACTTTTATTATATTTTTTTAACCCAACAAGCATTTATATTTGTGCATTTATTGTGTGTCAGTCACTGTCCTATGTACATTGTGGATATCATTTCACTTAATTCTTCCACCATTATGGGGTGAATTGTGTCCCCTAAGAGGTATGTTGAAGTCCTAACCAGCACCTGTGAATGTACCTTATTTGGAAATAGGGTCAAACTTGTTAGGATGTGGTCACACTGGATTAGGGTAGTCCCTAATCTAATGAGCAGTGTCTTTATAAGAAGAGGAAATTTGGACACAGAGATTGCCAGAAGTCTCCAGAAGCTGGAAAAGGCTAGGAAGAATTGTTCCCTAGAACCTTCAGAGAGATCAGGGCCCTGATGATACTTGATTTCAGACTTCTAGCCTCCAGAACTGAGACAATAAATTTCTGTTGTTTTAAGTCACCCAGTTTGTGGTTCTTGTTATGGTCGCCTAAAGAAACTAATACATCTGCCAAACCTATGAAGTCTCCATTTCACAGATGAGGAAACTGAGGTACAGAATGGTTACTATCCAAAGAACTGTTTATCAATGGAGGCCATTCATAACAGAGTACTAGCAACAGGAATGCCCAGTGCTGAATACTAGGGACTCAGTCAAAAAGAACATCCAGATAAGGCCCAGGAAATCTATAACCTGGTCAGGACAAAGACATAGGGAGGACAATGTTACTGGTGAACTGTGGTATAAGCCAGGTATTTGTGGAGCTAGGTATGTTACATTCACTGAAGGAATGGGGTGCCAAAAACAACAAACAACAGCAGTAAAGCTGGTTAATGTTTTCTGCTGGTTTCAGGGTTTGGCCTGGGTGTCAGAAGACAGGGGTTTAACATGCCACTGTGTGACTTTTGGCAAGCTCTTTACCTCTGATCCTTCTCTTATAAAAAAGACATTATAATACCAACTTGAATGTTATGGAGGGGTTATAAGGAGAAAATATATGCAAAGTGCCCAGTAAGTTACCTGGTATATAGGAAAGCCATTATAAATGGTATGCACTATGATAATTAATTTTGTTTTATTCTTGTTATTACAGATTTTGTTATTTGCTTTGTCTTCTCAAGCCTAGAGGAAGACTGTGATCTAATTGTGAAATGGAACTAAATCTACAGGGAAAGGTTAAGTGGTCTAGCTTGAAAGTAGAGGAATGCGAAACAGATCAACCGCATGCATTTATATATTGCAATGACTAACTTGAATCTCAGTTGAGGAAATTTCTTTAAATTTTGATTTCACATCCATATCTGCATCCATCTGTTTTTGAGAATGCTATCAAAAGTGTTTGGCAAGGAAGGATAAATATGTGACTTCCACTTCCCAAGAGAAAAAATAAATAAAATAAAGTACTAGACTGACTGATTTAGTTAAAATTGTTGGGCTAATAATATTAAATGATGTAGAGCCTCAGTATTTCTTTTCTTTTCATATTAATAAAATATTTCCCAGAGCATATATTCCCAAAGAAATGTAAGGGTTTGGCATTTATGCCTTGGAAAACAGCACAGTCATATTTATATTTCGCAAATCATTTTGATTTCTTGCCTCTTTTGACAATCCTCAAAGAATTGAAGGGATGTTGTACACTTAGAATAAAGCCATAGGGGTGAAAATTCAAGTGAAAAAATTAGACAGATTAGAAAAAGAATTACTCCTTTTATTTCTTCAACAATGAACTGAAGCTTTGATTAAGAACTATGCCCACTTCTCTTTCTAAGCAGAAAAGCAGCAGAAACAAATCACTAAGAAAAAAAATGCAATAACTTTGAAAACATAATTAAAGTTTTCTGTAAGTAATAAGCATGAAATTCAAGGCAAATTATATTTTGAGACAATATTTTCAACCATACTAAATGGTTATAATATCCTCTATATACCAATTTTAAGTGATAAAAAAAGAAAATTCTAAAATTCCAAGAAAAAAATTGGATAATGGACATGAACAAAAAATATGCAAATGATGAAATAAAAGGTCAAGAGTTTTAACTTCAACCTCCATTAAATGAATTAAAAGTGAAATTAATTGTTTTAACAGGGAACCACTTTTCACCAAATTGGCATTAAAAAAATGATGGAGACAATGTGGTTGTTTGAATGAATGTAAGGAAACAGACACACCCACACACTACCATGGGTGGTTCTGAAGGACAAATTAAAATATGCTTGAAAAACCTGCAAAAGTTAACAGAAAAAGTCTGTTAGTTCATTCATTCGTTCCATCATTAAGCACTGATTGGACCACTTTTCTCTATTTTTTACACAAGTTTGGAAACTGGTTTATGCCTAAATTTTCGAAACGAATTAAATTCTGTTAAAAAAAAAACAAAAAACAAGCAAATAACACTTCCATATTGTATAAAAATTAACTTTATGCAATGTCAAACATTGTTTAAGACTTTAATTCCATTGAGGCATTCGGTTATCTCATGGACATGGTCATTAAATGACCATATTACAACACATGCCTGTAATTAATTTTTATTTCTTGTTTATAATGGCTTTTATGGATAACTAACATATAAACTTTAACACATTCAAACAATGATACTGTTCAGAAATTGAACATCTATGGCTTAAAAAACACAAAAGCCAGAAGTGTGTTTGCAGGGTGGGGCTTAACTCTCGGTATTTCTGCAATCACAGAAGTTGTGGGCCTCCATCCTGGGCACCAGAATGAATACTCATGAAAAAGAACCAACCCACAGAGTGAGTAAAAAATGCTCCTCGTCACCACAGAAATTCATGTTGTATGATTCCATATTTAAATTTTTTTAGAAAAAAAACACAAAATTATGAAGGACAGAAACAGAGTAATGATTGCCAGGGGTGAGAGGGTGGTATGGGAATTAAGTATAAATGGATAAAAGGGCTATTCTAAAACTGAATTGTTTTGATGGTTCTATAAATTCATTACAACTCACTGAACTGCAAACTTAAAATGGGTGAATTTTATATTGCAGCAATCATACTTCAATAAAGCTATTTTAGAAGTGAATTTAATTAATTTATATTTCCCATTTTATTGCTATATTTAGTTTATTTCTGTGATATGATTCTCTGTTTTATAATTATCAAGTGTTTTCTTTTTATTTTTTATTGGATAGATTGAGTTATCTTTGGTTGACTTAATGATGCCTTAATTCACTGTACACCTAAATGACTGAAATCCATAAAATCTTTATATTTTCCCTAGAGATGTTAATATCTTGTCAAAATATACACCTTAATCTCTGAACAAACCTATAATCAGCTTATGTTTTTACTTCCCTCTGATCCACACATCAACACACACTCTCCTCTTCTTCTGCCATGTTATTATTGTTTTGTAAAATCCAGATTATAAAGAAGATAGTCCTAAAAAAAATGGCATTTCTCTAAAGTCTCACCTCACTCCCACCTTCTGCACATTTGTCAATGTATTCATCTTCTTTTCTCTTTTGTGGCATCTCTCAGGTTGAGTTGGGGGAAATGACAAACAGCCAGTATTAACTCACCATCATCTTTCTAACGCAGATCCTTAAAAAATCAAATTCTTTATGGAATACATTCCCTCACCACTCATTTCACAATTAAAATATGCTAATATTCATGATTATTTCTTGTTTTACATATATGTCAACTTCTCAAAAGCTAAATAGTACTTCATGGTTCTAGTTCTTCATACTTTCTTTTTATTTACCACAGAGTTCTCTCCTGCTCCAGGAAATGCTGATGGTGACAATGATGTATAAGGACAGTAAAAAACTTTTATATTTCAGGAAAGTTGTGTATGTAAAATAGATATGGTGCAGAAGTGAATCACAATTCAAAAATAAAACATAATTATCTTTAGAATTCTATCTTAGAAGAATCAAAGAGGTAAAATAGCACTTTGACCCTATTTTACTTCATCTAAACTTTAAAGAACGAGAGACTAAGAATAAAGAATTGGGATTCTTGGCTGTCATCTTGTCTATAATAGAACAGCACTGAGAAAAAGCCAATATACAGAGAGATTGCCAGGAAGGTATAAATTAGAAAGTGGGATGCAATTATTCTACACAAATATCCTAAATGTACAGAAATGAAACTAAAATCGGAGGTCATTTAGTTTCCATAAGATCTCCATTTCTGATTTTTACTTACGCATACAGGGAGAAGTATCATATTTATGCCCCAAAATTACAGTATCATCTAGAGGAATATCTATTTTTTATTTGGTTTCCAATAGTTAAGGTCATTTGTTTGTGAGAGATGGGAGAAACCAGTTTGAAAAACGGAAGTTGAAAACAGTGTAACCAATAGTGTGGGATTAGGATTGGTTTAAATATTGAAATCACTAAGAGATTTTGAGAGTAGATTAATTAGACCTTAACATTATAAGCATATGCCAGTGAATTCCATCCATACCCTATATTGTACTAGGAATGGCTCCTGCTATAGGAGATGGTGCATGATGAAAATTGCCAACTCTGTAAGTACCAAGGAATGATAGAGAAAGCTTACCTTTCATTACAAACAAGACACAAGAAAGTCAAGGAATAGTCCATGGCTTAGGTGTACATGCACATGTTATAGTTCCTACTATAGCTTCTGATTTACTTTCCTATTTTATTCAAAGAGACTTTTATGACTTCTGCTACTGGGAAGGTTGCTTATACAGAAGGAAAGCATATATTTTATTTTTTCCTGAGAAAAGATTAGGAAACTGTAGCAGTTTGATATTGTCTATGAATTCCAAAAAAGATATTGGATTCAGAGGATTCACTTTTACTTGTTTAAATTATAATTAAGGCTTTGACTGGGCCACGTCAGTAGAACAGAGAAAACAGAACCAGCAGAAGAGTTAGTTGGAGTGTTGATCCTGGAGCCTGGGAAGTAAATACACAGGAGAAGAACACAGAAGAATAGAGACGGCTCCACAGACACAGCAGAGGCCCCGGGAAGAGAGATGAGCCATTTGCCTGATAGTAGACTGCTGGTCTTGTGGAGAGAGCAGAGCAGCTGAGCCTAGAGACAAATGAGCACTGGGAGAGAGACAAGACGTGTTCCAGCCTGTGGCTGAGACTGGAAGAAGCTGGGACCATGGAGCCTTGGAAGGAGGAGGAAGATTGAACCCTCGCAGACATCGCCCACCATCTTGCATCAGCACATGGCAACAGACTCTGGGTGAGAAAGTACCTCTTATGGTACCTTGAGTTGGACTCTTTAGGGTCTTGTGACTGTAAGTAAATAAATGTCTTTTATAAAAGCCAACAGATTTCTGGTATTTTTCATCAGCACTCCTTTGGCTAACTAATACAGAAACCTTTTATCCTTAAGCAAACAGTATAATTAGTAGAGATTTAAGCAACAGCATTATCAAAACTGATATCTGAATGCCAAAGGGATTTTTTTAAGGAAAATCTTTTCGTAATAGAAATTTTCCATCAGGTATTGTTCTGTGTGGGTTTTTGTTAATTTTATATATATATATATACACACATACATATATATAAGTTCATATATATATGAATTTTTAAAATTCAGAGAGCGAGTATGTCTGCATTATAAGAAGAAACAACGGAATAAAAAACAATCAACAAACCAACCAGCAAATTATCAAAAAACTTCAGAAGTCAGTCTGTTCTAGACATAGAGTGACCACTGTGTCCTGACTGGCCTGGGAATTTTCCCAGTTTTAGCACTGAAATTTCCAGGAAATCCCTCCATCTCTAGCAAACAGGCAGTTGGTCAAATTATGGTTTGACTCTAGTAACTAACATAGATTAATCTGCCATTTTGAAAATGATATAGTCATCTTGAGATGTGAGGGGTGACAGTCTAGAGGTGGCAAGCTTTTCCAAATAGCATATGGTTGAGGGCTTGTTGAAGGGAAAATGGAAATTCTCCATCCCTGAGACTCAGGTGTGTGATGTTCTTGACTAATGATGGTCCTGAATGCCCAATATGTTCACTAGTTCTGTGGTGTGGGCCAGAAGCCAGCCACTACTCATGTCCCTCCAAAAAAAGTGAAACTTCTGAAAATTCAAGCAGGGCATTTCATCTGGTCTTGGATATAATTCATTATTCACCTCTCAAGCTAAACATAATATCTTTGGACCTGCCATACTGCGTGAAGGATATTTTTCTGTTGTCTTATTTTCATTCAAATATTTGTTTAGCAAAGTATTCAGACATATTTCTGCAGTAAGACCTAAATGGTATATAAAGCATAATACAGTACATGGCTTTTGGAAGGATGTATATTAGTACATTTGGCTATCAATATTTCTACAACCTGTGCAAAAATAGAAAAATATTCCTCACAGTGTTGGTAAAGTGAAAGGACAAAATGTACAGTCTATTTAAGGTGGTGGTCCCAAGAAGGGAGTTAGTTACTTTATAATTGCCCTATGTTATGTCATGCTTTAACGTGGTACATAAATACCATTTGATGTGACTATATCTTGAGTACATCAATTAGATTTTTTCAAGTTTAAATGCTAAAATATATCTAATGTGTAGCTACTGACTATATACCTCATGAAGCTAGTTAAAATAATTCTACTTAAATCAACAGTTCATTCAAAGGAATTATGAGTTAGGAAAAAATGTGCAATCTTCAAATCACCATTAATTAATTCAATAAGGGCTGGATAAACCTGACAATGTAAGTTTGTGTCAAATGGAAAAACATTCTTGTCAAAATTGTGAAAATTCAAACACTTCTCAGGATATTTTAGTAACATTTATATGCTCAAATGCACAGATGTTTGGATTCAACATGTAGACAAAACATCCGAATGATTGCCTGGATTTATTAACTTTTTTCAGCTTTCAGATGGATTGCACTATGTGGGCAGTCTAAATACTCAACAGTTTGTCTAATGGCATTTTCCAAAAATACAGAGAAAGAAACAAACTTTTCTGGAAGATATTCTTCTTAAAAAGTTAGTGTTTCCAGTCTTGAGAATCTTCAGATGGCAAAAGCATATTTTTCTCTTTTTGATGAAAGAAATGAGCAAGAAGCTGATGTAGAATAATCAGTTATTCCAGGAAATCTACATATAGATGTGAGAAAATCTTGGCATAATTGGATTTAGAAACAGTCAGAGGTAAAATTAAGATCATGAACTTTGAATACATTTCTCACTATTTAAATGCAAATTCCAGACTGACCTTTTCAATCTATGCTCAACATTGTAAGCTGCAACAAAGAAGTGAGTTCCAGGATGAAATTTCCAGTTACTCTTGGATAGAGGGTAAGTTCCCATAGGCACACCACATTCCCAGCAATGCTTAGGATTGAACCTCAAGGCTAGAATCTCAAGAACTAGTATTTTGTGGGCATTTAAAAATATTCTTTGAGAAAAGAGGACCCAAGGTGGTTGCAGAGTAGGTTGTTTTAGGATTCAGTTCATCCTCCAGGACATTTAATAATTAGACAAGATCTGTCTAAATCAACTTGGGAATCCTAGAGACCAGAAGTACACCATAAACCATCTAGTGAAGAGCGGAAGGAAGAGACTGACAATCTGTGGTGAAGATTTGTGAGTAGATCCCTCCAGGCTCTAAAGGCTGGTTCTCATCCCCCACTGGTGTGGCCAGCTGTCTCAGGATCCACTCCTTGGCTGAAGATGGAACATCTCTTTCCAAAAGCTGGGCGGTGGTGGTGGTGGGGGGGACGACACGGGATGGGACATAGCCAGTAACCGACTATGGTTATTGATAAGCAAATTCAGCTAGCTTGATTCCAATTCCAAGCACAGCTTAAGTTTAAACCTGCCTAAGTCAGAAAGAAGCCACAGTCTCTATTTTAACTCTTCCCCCAGGAGGAGTGGAAGTGGGGGTGATTGAGAAACAGAGTAACATACCAGGGCAGTAGGGATCAGGTTAATTTTACCCAGGTTAGAAAGCCACTGGCCACCACAGCTCAAACCCCTGCCCTCTGCAGGGAAGGAAGTGCAGCCAATTAAGAGCCATAGTAACTTTCCAGGACAGTAGGGATACGTTTCAACAACCCAGATTAGAAAGACACTGGCAGCCATTGCTCTAACCCCATCCCTGGCAGAGGAAGAAGCAGGGCTGATTTAGAGACACAGTGACTTTTCAGGGCCATGGGGAAGAGTTTTAACCTGTCCAGGACAGAATGAAATTGACTGCCTGTGTTTCAACCTTACCCCATCAGGGAAGGGACTGGGCCTGATTTAGAGACACAGTGACTTCCTGGGGCAGTGAGGAACAGCTTGTTGAAGGGTGGCCTTTCTCCAAAAAAAAGGGAAACTCATCACCAGAATAAACACATCAAGAAAATCAGACACCAATACACCAGCAAAAAATTACAAGCCATACTAAGAAATAAGAAGATATGGCCCACTCAAAAGAAAATTTAAATCTCTAGGCAAGATGCAGGATTTGTAACAACTAATCAAAGATGCTCAAACAAATCTAGTTAATCAATTCAATGAGATGACTAAGGAGATATTACGAAGACCTGTGTGAGAATAAAAAAGAATTTGAAAGCATGCAAAGAAAAATTAACAAATTTTATAGGAATGAAAGGCACAACAGATGAAATAAAAAATATATGGGAGACATACCACAGCAGATTTGAAGAGGCTGAAGAAAGGAACAGTGAGCTGGAACACAGGAATCCCAAAATCAAACAGACATAAGAACAGATAGAGAACAGAATGGAAAAAAATTGAGCAGGGCCTTAGGGAACAGAACAACAGCACAAAGTGCACAAACATATGCATCATGGGTGTCCCAGAGGAAAAGAGAAGGGAAAAGGGGCAGAAAGAATATTTGAGGAAATAATGTTCAAAATCTTTCCAACTCTTTTGAAATACCTAGGTATATCCATGTCCAAGAAGTACAACATACTCCAATCTGAATAAATCAGAATAGACCTCCTCTGAGACACATACTAGTCAGAATGTCAAACGCCAAAGTAAAAGAGAATTCTGAAAGTAGCAAGCAAAAAGTGATTCATCACATACAATGGATGCCCAATAAGACTAAATGCTAATATCTCATCAGAAGCTGTGGAGGTGAGAAGGCAGTGGTGTAGCATATAGGGATCGTATAATATATTGATTTCAGTGGTAGATGAAGATTGTGATTAATAATACAAATACAAGAATGTTCCTCTGTTACAAGGTGTTAAGAATATAGCAATACATGGGAAAAATACAACTAATGTAACTTATAGACTATAGCTCGGTAATATTGTTTTGTAGCAAAGGCAAAGAAGGTACTATATCAACAGTAAGTGTCAGAAAAAAAGAATACAGGATTTAGTTTTATGAGATGTGCATATGATCAAGAATTTTTTTTTTCATATTCTTCATTAACAAGGAGAGCTTGATAATGTCATTTAACCAGTCTGAACTCATTTATTCATCTTTTGGAACACTGGAGAAAAAAGTTCAGTTTGTTTTTAGGATTAAATAAGATAAATGTGCCTGGGCAGAATTTTTTAAAGTAATATTTCCATAATTTACTAGTGGCCTTTTGGTCTGTTATTTTAATTTTTGAAGTTGAAATAAAGTAAAAAAAAAATAAAAATAAAGCAATACTAGAGTCCTGTAGTCTAAAAGGAAATGACACAAGAGAGAGGCATTGAAGAGAGTATAGAAATAAAGATTATCAGTGAAATTAGCAAAAATGGTAAAAAGAGTAATAAAAATAAGATATGACATATAAAAGCCACAGGAAAAAATAGGTGAATTAAGTACTGCCTTTACAGTAATAACATTGAATGTTAATGGATTAAACTCCTCAATCAAAAGATGTGGACTGGCAGTGTGGATAAAAAATAATATCAGTCACCTATATTCTGTCCATAAAAGACTCACCATAGACACAAAGATACAAATAGGTTGAAAGTGAAAGGCTCGAAAAAGTTATTCCACGTATATAGTAACCACCACCACAACAAAAAGGCAGGGTAGCTATGCTAATGTTAGACAAAATAGATTTTAAAAGCAAAGCTGCTATAAGAAAGGAAGAAGGACACTATGCATTAATAAAAGGGACAATCCACCAGGAAGAAACAACAATCATAAATATTTATGCACCTAACCAGGGTGCCCCAAAATACATGAGACAAACACTGGCAAAACTGAAGGGAGAAATAGACAACTCTGCAGTAATAGTTGGAGACTTCAATACACCACTCACATCAATAGAATAGGTAAACAGAAGATCAATAAGGAAACTGTGAACTTGAACAATTTGATAACTGAACTAGACCTAACAGGCATATACAGAACAATGCACCATAAAACAAAACAGCAGGATACACATTCCTCTCAAGTGCTCATGGATCATTCTCCAGGATAGACAATGTTGAGTCAACAAACAGGTCTCAATAAATTTTAAAGATTGAAATTATAAAAAGCACTTTCTCTAATCATAATGGAATGAAGCTGGAAAATAAAATAACAGGTAGAGGACTGAGAAATGCACAAATATATGGAGGTTAAACAATACCCTCTTAAGCAATCAGTGGGTCAAAGAAGAAATTGCAAGAGAAATCAATAAATATACAAGATGAATAAAAGTGAGAGCACAACATATCAAAACTTATGGGATGGAGCAAAGGCAGTGCTGATAGGGAAATTTATATCTCTAAGCACCTATATTAAAAAGTAAGAAAGA
>JAQZBX010004043.1:15938-37485 GCA_029593785.1 Cabassous unicinctus
CAAAGCCAGAGAAAGATATACAAGGAAAGAAAATTACAGACTATTCTCTAATGAAAATAGATGCAAAAATTCTCAAAAAATTACTTTCAAATCAAATCCAGTAACACATTAAAAGAACTATATATTATGATCAAGTTCGTTTTATCCTAGCATGCAAGGGTGGTTCAACGCAAGAAAATCAATCAATGTAATATACAACATTAATAAATCAAAGGAGAAAAATAACATAATCATCTTGATTGGTGCAGAAAAGGCATTTGAAAAAATCTGGCATTCTTTCTTGATAAAAACACTGAAAGAGAGGAAGAGAAAGAAACTTTCTCAAGATGATAAAGGGCATATATGAAAAACCCACAGCTAACATGGTACTCAATGGTGAAAGACTGAAAGCTTTCCTGCTGAGATTGGGAACACTGTCACCATTGTTATTCAATATTGTGCTAGCAGTTCTAGCTACAGCAATTAGGAAACAAAAAAGAAAAAGAAATAAAAGGCATACAAGTCAGAAAGGAAGAAGTAAAACTTTTGCTATTCGCAGATGACATGATCCTATATCTAGAAAGTCCCAAAAGATCTACAACAGTTACTAGAGCTAATAAACAAGTTCAGCAAAGAGAAAGGACACAAGATTAACATGCACAAATCAGTAGAGTTTCTATACACTAGTACTGAGAAATCTGAGGAAGAAATCAGGAAAAAAATTCTGTTTAAAATAGTGACTAAAAGAAGCAAATATTTAGGAATAAACTTAACCAAGGATATAAAGGACCTGTATTCATAAAACTACAAAACAGTGCTCAAAGAAATCAAAGACTTAAATAAATAGAAGAACATTCCATATTCATGGAATAGAAGACTAACTATTTTTAAGATGTTAATTTTACCCAAATTGATTTACAGATTGAATGCAATCCCAATCAAAATTCCAACAGCCTTCTTTGCAAAAATGGAAAAGACAATTATCAAATTTATTTGGAAGGGTAAGGAGTCCTGCATAGCCAAAAATATCCTGAAAAGGAATAACAAAGTTGGTAGACTCTCACTTCTTGTCTTTAAAGCATATTCCAAAGCTACAGTGGTAAAAAAAAAAAAAACCAGCATGGTACTGACATAAAGATAGAAACACTGACCAGTGGAATCAAACTGAGAGTTCCAAAATAGATCCTGGCACATCTATGGTCACACATCTATGGTTAACTGATCTTTGACAAGGCTGTCAAGTCAACCCAGTTGGGACAAAATAGACTCCTCAACAAATGGTGCTGGGAGGACTGGATATCCATATCAAAAACAAAGAAAGAGGACCATCATCTCACACCATAAACAAAAATAACTCAAAATGAATCAAAGACCAAAATATAAAAGCTAGACCCATAAAACTCCTAGAAGAAAAAGTAGGGAAACATCTTCAAGATCTTGTGGTAGGAGGTGGTTTCTTAAACCTCACATCCAAAGCATGAGCAACGAAAGAAAAAAATAGATAAATGCGACCTCCTCAAAATTAAATACTTTTGTGCTTCAAATTACTTTGGCAAGAAGGTGAAAAGGCAGTCTGCTCAGTGGGGGAAAATATTTGGAAAACCACATATCTGATAAGGGTTTAATTTCTAGGACATATAAAGAGATCATATAAATCAGCAAAAAAAAAAAAAGACAAGCAAACCAATTAAAAAATAGACAAAAGACTTGAACAGACATTATTCCAAAGAGAAAATACAAGTGGTAAGAAAGCACATGAAAACGTATTCAACATCACTAGCAATTAGTGAAAAGCAAATCAAAACTACAATGAGATATCACTTCACACCTTATAGAATGGCGACTATAAAAAAGTTCAGAAAACTACAAGTGTTGGAGAGAATGTGGAGAAACAGGAACACTCCTTCACTGTTGGTGGGAATGTAGACTGGTATAGCCTCTGAGGAAGACAGTTTGGCGGTTCCTCAGGAAGCTAAATATAGAACTGCCTTATGATCTGGCAATGCCGCAAATAGTCACATATTCAGAAGATCTGAAAGCAGGGACGTGAACAAACATTTACACACTGATGTTCACAGTGACATTACTGACAATCGCCAAAAGATAGAAACAACCCAAGTGTCCATCAACTGATGAATGGATAAACAAAATGTGGTACATACATATGATGGAATATTATTCAGCTGTAAGATGAAATGAAGTCCAGATGCATATGACAACATGTGTGAACCTTGAAAACATTACATTGTGTGGCATAAGCCAGGTACAAAGGTGCATATATTGTATGGTCTCACTAATATGAAATAATTACAATGAGCAAACTCATGGAGTTAAAATCTAGAGTATAGGTTACCAGGAAAAAGAAGGAGAAGGGGGAGCTGATGCATAATCTCTGTAAATTTTTAATGAGACTGTTTGTAAATGTTTGGAATGGATAGAAATGACAGTAACACAAGATTGTGCACATAATTGACAGCACTGATTTATAAATGTGATTGTGACTGAAAGGGAAAGTCTAGGGTCCTAAATGTCAATAGAAGGAAAGCTAGAGGATAAACCTGGGATTATATATTACAGTGAACCTAGTGGTGGATGAGGAATGTGGTTAATACTACAAATACAAGAATGTTCTTCTGTGTACTTGAACAAATGTATGTCACTATTACAAGCGTTATTATTATGGTGATATATGGGAAAAGTACAACTAATGTAAACTGTGGACTCTAGTTAACAGCAATATTGTAATATTTTTCATCAATTGCAACAAAGGGTCAACAATAGGGGGTTATAAGGGATTATGAGATTTTTCTTTTGGTGATGAGTACACAACTCTATGATTATACTGAGAGCCACTGAGAGTTCACTTTGGATGAACTGTATGATGTGTGAAAAAAATTGTTAAAAGAAAAAAAATAGAGAATTTGATATGATAGATAAAGGATGAGGGGCTTCTTTTTGGGGCGATGAGAATGTTGTAAAATTGATTGTGATATTGCAAATATCTGTGAATATACAAAAACCACTGAACTGATCATAAATGGATGAATTATATGCTATGTGAATTATATCTCAATAAAGCTGTTAAAATACTCATTGAATTGGCTTCAAATTAAAGAAATTATAGAATATCCTATTTTTTCATAGTATGATTAACATTATGTTCTCTTATTTCTCATCATAAAATATGGTTTTACTTTGAATTCAGGGAATATATCTTTAAATATAGGAACTCTTAAAGTCTTGTTTATCACTTCAATTTTATTACAATCAACTATTTTTGTTATGTAGACAGAGGACATTTCTCCCATAAAATATGGACTTGCCATTCATTTTTTATTCAAGGATTGCAGGTTTCAGAGTTAGGTAATTGAGTGGAATCCTGAATTAATAATTTACTCTACCCCAATTGTTACATTTCTACTCCTTGTCTTTCTAACTTTTGTTCTTCTTGTAGTTTTAAACTTAATTTATAAAATTTTTCTACTGTTGAGATATTATGAAAGCAAAAAGTTCCATCCTTATTTCCTTTATACAAATTTTTTTGGAGGAAATTACTCATACCTTTACTATAATCACACTTCCTTTTACCTTTTCTTTCATTTATTTCTGATTGTTTCTCACAGCTCCCAGCTGCAATGGCAAGGCTATCTGCCTGGAAATACACCTACATCACATTGGGTAAAGAAAGAATATGAGCATTTATTGAAAAATCTCTAGATTCTAGACAATGCCCTTAGTCTTATGTCTTTTATCATCTTTGAGGCAGATAACACAAAATCTGTTTTACCAATGAAGAAACAGAATCCAAGATGAGTTGTTTAGGAACTTGTTCAAGGGCATATAGTAAGTGTCAGGGCTGATATTCCAACTGAGATCTTTCCGACTTCTAGGTCTTTGCTCTTTTCATTGCATCTCACAGATGTTCATTTTAGAAAATAAAGCAAGGACTATGGATTACAAAAATTGCTTAATCCCTTTGGAACAAGTTCAAAGATTCCTGGAATTCTTGCTCTACTTCAACATTTTATGACCCTTGAGCTAAAAGGATATTATGATTCGCATATCACGTGAATCTTGCTAATAAGCCATGTGATCTTGAACAAATCATTTCACCTTTCTCAAATTTAGCTACATATCTGTAATATGAAATAATTTGAAGAGAAGCTTCAATCACGAAATTTCTATGATTATATCTATGATACAATATTATTTTATTTCTATTCTATCATCACCAATTCTAAAGTAGCATATTAGCAAAAATGTGTTCATTGCATCGTTTAATGTTTTTCCTCTTCCAAATGCAAAGTATTCAAATAGTTGACATTTATTGTTTAAAGTACTGTTATATGACTCACAATAATATAAATTTTTAAATAACTCAAACAAATGGCAATTTGAGAATGTGTTAAAATGGAAGGCCTCACAGGCAATGAATCATTGAAATGAAATATCAAGAGAACACTTACATATCCATAAATGTTAAAGATAGACACATAAAACCCAGAATTCTGAAATAATAATCACCAGAAAGTAATTCACATAGCTTCATAAAGGCACAATCGTTATGTAACATATCTACCCAAAACAATTTGTAGTTAAATAATTTGCAGGACTCACAGGTATTAAACTCACAAATAAAGTCATAGTTACATGTCAATGCAAACAAAATAAATTCAGTAATTGACATTACCGCCTTTTACCTCTTGGAAGGAAAGAGAATATGCTACTGGCCATGGTGAATACACCAATGACACTATGTCTGTACAGACTTACTCTCCTCCCCTCCAAGAGGACACTTGTAATATTTTTTAGCTACTGTTCTTTTTATTTTAGTGAATATGAAAATTTATGTGAATGTGTGTTTTCAGAGAAATATAGCAGAATATATTCCTGAAATCAAATTTAATGGATATTGTGTGATGTCTCCGGATATAAAATGCTTATTGTAACAATGGTGTAAAGGAAACAGAGGGAGGGGAAAGGCAAGCACATACAGAGATAGAAGCTGTCGGGCTGGGTGGAGAGTTCACGACTCTTCATTATATTATTAAAAATAGATACACAAATTTCTGTGATGAAAATGTGTGATGAACCAAGGAAGAACTATGTCTGCATAACTGGATTTCTTAAAATCACACACAAACTAAATGAAAACTTAAGTGTAATTATTTTTGTTTACCTTATATTTTAGAGTTAGGTAAGAATTTTATTTTTAGGGAAACATGAACTTTAATTACAATAGAGTATAATAGAACTTTCAGTTTAGGAAGTAAGAAAAATACTAAGTATACATGTTCAACTATTGCAGATAAAACATTACAATACATAGTTTCCATACTGATGATTCATTATCATGCATTAGTTAAAAATTAAAGATACACTAGATATTATAATTGTTAAGCAAGCATTTAAGTACCATACGCTAACCAGTTGGGCCACTGGAGCACCTTAAGCAAGCATTTAATAGAATATTGACACTTTCAGCCATAGTGTTTAGCATTTAGGCTAATTCCCAATTAGTGAATGGAAAATTAGTGTTCTGATCTAAATAAAACAACTTTTCCTGTATGTATGGCCCAATGGAGAGAAAGTGAAAGCTTTTAATATATAACTAATCCCCTTTGAGATGAGGCTGGTGACTGAAGAAAAGTCAGAATTTGAGAGCCAGATGTGTTCTGATCTTCCTTTTACATACATCCTTGATAGACTAAAGAGGCTTCTAGCTCTTACTTAGATTAATTAATCCGGCACAAATTACAGTCATCCAAATAGTATCTTATTCAAGGTTTAGTAAAGGCAGAGAACTAAGATATCCTTCATTTATCACCATCATTATCATCCTCCTCAGCATTATCATCAGTACTATTATAATCAGAAAACTCTTATGACTCAAGGATCACAGTATTAGGTACAAAGGTAAGTTCGTATAATGGGTGTGTGGAAAACATACCATTGAAATACAACTTTAAACCAGACAGCATATGCTATTTACTACTTGGAGATGGCAGCATCATGTAGCATGCAGTAATCTAACTGGCCATCATTCAGTGGCAACAAAGAGAAAGTACAGCTTCTAAGGTGAAGAGACAGAAATATGAACGGCAGTTGCCCCTGCAAACCACAACTGCAGCTGCTACCCAGAAGACATACTATAAGTGAGCTCTCAATGCAAACTAGGTGATGTTAAATCACAGGAATGGGAGTCAAACTCTCTGCATGTGTTGAAGGATACCCTGTTAAAATCAGTGCTGTATACAGGACCAGAGGCCCATGACGATTGTATTTTTATCATTAGAACACAAGCACAATCATTTGCACTATGAGTTAATATACAATTATATTCTCTTTTATATGTTATGAGACTATCCCAGGTTATTTTAATATTTTGAATCATTTCAAATCTGATGTGGTTTGGAGGAAACAGGTAATTAAAAATAATTCTCCTCATTTATTTGGCAAATACCAAAAACAAACCTGTACCATCTAGTCTACAGAAGATAACAGTATCTTATTCAGTATATAACTCCTGATATTTTAATAAGGCCTATTCAAGTATTTTATTAACATTACTTCATTAATCTTTTATTAAAACAAAAACAAAAACCTTATACCTGATCGGTATTAAGTACTGTTGTAGGTAACACACATACAATTTTGCACAACCCAGTGTTACTGCCCTCATGGAATTAATATTCTAGAGGACGTAAACAAGTAAACTGGGAAATAAATAAATGTAAAATTTTGACTGACAATCTGTGGTATAAAATAAACAGAGCATCAAAATGAAAATAAAAACAAAAGCATTGTATTAATATTGGTCAAGAAAGATGTTTCGGGTGAGATGATATTTAGATAAAAATCTGAAAGATGGTAAAGAACACAATCATGTAAAGACCCAGGGGAAAATCATTCCAGGCATAGAGAAATACAAATTTAAAAGATTTGAGGAAGAAAAGAGCTTTGAGTATTCTAGAATGCATGAGCAGAAAAATGTGGCTGGAGTGTGGGAGGTGAGGGTTGAAGGACCCAAAATGAAGTTAGAAACGGTAAACTAGAGACCCATGTAGGGCCTTGAAGACTAGGGTAACAGACTAGATGTTGTTTCAGGTTTAATCGGAAGCCAGGGAAGGAATTTACCAGGAAGGCAATATAATATGTTTCATATTTTTCAGAGATGAATATAGTTCCTGTATAGATAGTGAAACTCAGGGCAAGGGAGAAAAAGTATGACTGAAGCAGAAAGATTGTATAGGAAGGTATTGTATACTGTATGGTTCAGGGCAAGAAATAATACTGACAAAGGCTGAGATGTCAGTGAAGATGGAGAAGTGTAAGCAGGTGGAAATATATTTTGGAGATTGAAACTACCTACCTATATAACTACTTACCTGCTTGGATTTGATGTAAAATATGAAGGAATTATTCCATTTGCTATGATAGAGGAGAAACCCATTTAAGGGTTCAAGTTCAGATTTGGACATGCTATATTTGAGGTGCTTATAAGACATCCAAGGAAACACAATTGTAGCTACACATCTAAAAACTGAAAGAGGCCTGGATTGGCATTATATATGAGAAACTGTGAATATGTGAAGTTGAAACCTTGGGCAAGGAGTACACCCAAAAATAGTGTAATGGCTTGAATTTTCAAAAAAAAAAAAAAAACAACTTAATTTCAACTTCAAAAAATAAAATAGACAAAAGCCAGCTTAACAAATTATGGAGGCCTCAGTTTAAAAAATGAATTTTGTCTTCCGGAAAGACATATTCCAAACCTAATCCATAGTCCTGTGAATGTAAACTTGTTTGTAAATAGGATCTTTAAAGATGCCATTAGTTAAAAGGTGGACCCTAGTCCAACATAACTGGTGTCCTTAGAAAGAGAAGAAGTTTGGACAGACAGAGAAACAGAGACAGAGAGAGATGGCCACATGACAGAAGCAGAGGTTGAGTTATGCCTCATACATTTCTGTTGTATAAGCCAATTAGTCTGTGGTACTTTGTTAAGCAATCGTAGCAAACTAAACAAATACTATATATTGGAATAAAGATATAAAAGCAAGCTAGAACCCAAAGGATTTCAATCTGCATAGTAAGGTTAGGGAGAAGACAGAAAATGATACTAATAGAAGCAGCCAGTGAAGTCAAAACAAAGGTGTGGCACCATGGAAGCGTTTGATGGAGGGAGTGGTATATTTGAAATATACTGGAAAAATCTATGAAAATGTTGTCAGGGAACTCAGGATAATGCAGAATCCATTGTTGATCCTGAGGAGAGAACTTTTCAGTGGATTGTTTGGGGTGACTAGAAGAGTGAATGAAAAGGTAGAAGACAAAGGGAATGTAGAATATACTTTCAAGACAAGTAAGACAGGGATAGCCAAGGGAGAGAACTCCTTAAACAAGGTTGGGGAAATGGGGTTCAGAACCTTTGAAAGGAATTCTAACAGCAAGAAGATGGAAAAGCCTGGTACAGGTGGAAGTAAGTTCACAGTTAGGGGAATGCAACTGTGAGAAGCCTGCTGTCTAATGATTTCAATTTCTCCATGAAGTATGAGAAAGGGCACAATTGAGAGTGGTGGACGAGAGGTTTTACAAAACGCTTTGGGAGAAGAGATGAAATTAGTCATCTCAGAGTGTGGGAAACGGAACTTCTAGAAAAACATAACAGGATTGCAAGAAAGTGTTGAACTTCCTCCTAATTTTAGTGAGCTATGGCTTTAAGGATACATGAAAATTAGTCAAACCGTTTTGTGTTTTTTTCCTTCAGAAAGTTTAAGTTGCTTGTGTCTTAGGCATGGAGAACTTGTTTTGGACACAAAAGAGGAATTATAGTTGTAGTCTTGGCATTTCCTTTAGCTTTACCAAATACCTATTTATTCTTTTATGCCTACCTGTTGCTCAGTATAGAAGTATTATTTTTCTAATTCTTTTTGGGTGTCTTTTTTTTTTACACATATATTTTGTTTCCTTTGAAGTTGTTATATATCAAGGAAATCAGTAAAAAAAATCAGTCAGTATAGATTATGTACACATATAGAAAGCTACATAGACCTCACAAGCATGTGCATGTGTGTATACATACAGCCACATATAGTAGACAGCGTTAAAACTGATCGTGTTCACAGCTGCGTGTGTGTGTGTGTGTATGTGTGCGTGATATTATTCCTCTCACCAATTTTCAGTGTTGCAATGGATTACTGCCACCTTCTTGATGAAATTACAACACACACCATCCTATACAAGGCCTTTATAATTTCCAGCTATAGCTTCTTTCACTGATTCTTCATACAGCACAAAAAATAACAAAAGAATATTTGCAGCTTATGTATCACGTTTTCAGATAAAAACTTTAGAATTTTTTAATAAAAAAGCTTCTATTTAAAAAAGTTATTGAAGTTTATCATTCATACATGACCATACATAAAGAAGAAGTGTATAGTAAAAGTTGTGAACTTATGAAACAAACATACATGAAATCATACAGGGCTCCCATACATCACCTCGCCATCAATACCTTAAGTTATTGTGAAACATTTGTTACAAATTATGAAGAAGCATCATCAAAAAATTACTAAGATATGGACTACAGTTAAGATTATTTTTAATTTTATGCATATGTATCTATCTACCTATTCTCCAAAAAAAGCATGCTTAAATAGCTGGAATAATATTTTTCCCATTTAGTCTTAAACCATCGATATATTTCCATGCCACTGACAAGTCTTCTAAACACTGTATCTGATGTCTGCTTAGAATTAACTCCCATAAAGTTATTATGGTTAAGTTCACAGTATACCAATCTAATTACTTACTGTTATAAATAATGTTGTGATAAATATCCTTTTACATAAAAGTTTAAATTCATCTCTGAATATTTCCTAGAACTGTAACGACCTGGCCAAAAGATATGAAGATTTCAAACACATTAATAAATTACCATTTGAAAGTATTATACTAGATGACACTCCCATTAAAAGTGTACAAGATTGTCTGTTTCACCCACTATTTTCATCTCATGTTAATATCATTTTAAGAACTTCTTACAAATTTCTTAGGAAAAAATTACAAATGCCACTAATATACCTATAACTTCATTCATCTATCTTCCTAAGGAGTAGGGCAAAGTCAATGAGGGCACAGGTTATGTATTATTTAATTTTGTCTGACTCCATATGCCTGGATTAAGACACTCAATAAATGTCTGACGTTCAAATGAAAGAATTAACTGTTCTCCTGAGTCTCAGGTCTACATTTCTAATTACATACCACATATCTCCATCTGATGAATCCGCAGAAAACCCAAACTCATCCTATCATAAATTGAACTCATGTAACTTCCCCAACTTGATTATGCCCCAAGACCCCCTAAGTCATCCATGTTTGAAAAGTTCAGAGTCATTATTGAGTTTTACTCCCATCTAAACTCTATATTCAATTACCTACAAAGTTGTACAGATTATGCTTCTTATGTATTTACCCATTGGGTCGTCTTTACATTTAGTCCCTTAGTCTGGTTTTCACTGTTTCCTTCTTGAGCTAAAGCAACAGACTCCTAAATGGGCAGCCGGCTTTGGAGTTCCCTTTCTAAAGCGCCCCAAAAGCTCCACCAGGGTTTCTCAACAGCAGTACTATTGACATTTTAGACCCAATGATTCTTTGCTGTGGAGGTTATCCTGTGTATTGTACGATGAGTAACAGCATCCCTGTCCTACCCACTAGATGCTAGTAGCATATCTCCAGTTTTGACAACCAATGACGTCCCTGCATACTACCAAATATTCTGTGTCTTGAGGGGGGCAAAATCACCTACCCTTCTCCTAACTACCTGAGAACCACTAACCTACACTATGGCTTAAAGTTCTTGGATGCCTCCTAAAATCTTGGAGGCTAAAGTCCAAATTTCTTATCATGGCATTCAAGTTCATTGAAATCTGACCCCATCCTACCATTTTCAGCTTCATTATTTGGAATATTCTCTATTTCCCTCATATAGTCTGCAACAAATTAAACAGAACATCTTACTATTGCCAGACCATATCATGTGCTCTATTAAGAATATGTATCTACCCACTTCTTTTGCCCTGAAACTCCCACCCTCTCTTCTTCAAATGGAGAGCACCTACTCAATTCTTCAAGGTTCATATCACATGCCATCATTTCCATGATTCCTTTACTGATGCCTCTGGGCTTCAAGAGCTCTGTTCCAGCACTTATTATTTCATTCTATAATATTATTTATGTGTTGGTTAGTCCTTGAGAGCAAGAATTGCTTCAAATTGATCTTTGTGTATCAATACTGGGCATTCACTGCCAGTATTGACATCATGGTGGGTACTCAATAAATGGCTAATGAATTTGCATGTACTATTGATTGTGTTATGTGTGCACACATTCATATCTTAGCAAAGCTAAAGCCTGGTGTTTGTTTTCCTAAGTGTATAGGTCTTACCTAATATTGCCTTACTCTAAATATTGATACACTATTCCTTCCATATTCAAAAGTACTCTTATGCATTCTAATTTACACAACTGTATTTTTCTGACACAATCCTTGCATTATATTATAAAAGGGAATAATATAGAAAAGCGTATGGTTAAAATTGTCATTAATATAAAGTTATATATAACATCCATGGAAGGCACTTTATAGCATACATGATATATAGTTATAATATTATTTCAATAAGCTCTGGCTCTGTCTATCATGTCTCTGAATATCTCCCTATATAACCTGGATAATCAAGAGTTGGTAAAATTTCATTTTTTATTTGAGTACATGTAAATGGAGCACTTAGCTGGCTTATTTCCTTCTATTTAACAGCAAGAGACAATTTAAGAGGAAAATGGGAAATGGATACAGCCCTAGAAACCCTGAAATATATTCCTACCAACTGTTCACAAAGAGTGGAGGGGATAATGATGAAGTGCCTCTAAAGCATATTGATGGCTTTCCTTGAAAAGAAAAGGAGATTGTTAGGAGCAGTGGGCTGGGGAATCATATATTAACTATGGTTTCATGGAAAAACCCATCAGCCATTATCTGAGTTTGTGCAGAGGTCAACATTGTAACACAGGTGAGGTCATCCTTGAAGCATTTTCCTCACACACCATTATCTGTTTAGTGTGCATGTTTTAAGGCAGTAGTTTAAAATACTCAATAAATATTAATAATTTATTAAAGTGCCTACATTAGAGAAGTGAGAAATGCTGTTCTTTTCACATGATCAATAGAGAGACACAAGAAGATATTAACTGATTTGATCATCATAGAAAAATCAAAAAGTAGGATTCATGATTGATTAGACAACAGTCACCAATAAGCTGTCCCCTAGAATTCAGTGATTGGCCTTTAAGCTTTCTGCAGCAAGAGTTAGACATAATAGGTGATATTCATATACTGTCTAATATTGAAATTATAGTCAATAGAATAATTTTGGTGACAAGAATCTTATCTTCTAAATTTTTCGGTAATTCTTTCACACAGAGCTCTCTAAACTGAGAATTTTCAATGAAAATCCTTGTTAAACGAGAACAAAAATGTCACCAATACCACTGTCCCTTACAAGCAATTAACAAATTCAAAGTATTATCATGTTGTCTGGTAACAAGCATGTTAGGAATCAGAAGTCTGAGTTCTAGACTTGTTTAGCTACTAACTATGGTACTTTGAATAGCCATTTTATGTAACTTTTAGCCATTATAATCATATACTCATTATAAGAATAGTCACACTACTCTTACTTTTCAAATTTTGGATTAGAAGCAAAAGTTATATAAAATAGCAAAGAATAATAATCTTCACAAAAGTAAGAGAATTGATACATGCTTTTAAATGCCAAAACCTAGGGCATAAATGGAGTTAAATTTGATTTTTCAGATGGTGTAGCAGTTTGGCATTATTTATGAATTCCAAAAACCAATATTGGATTATGTTGGTGAACTGGTCTCTTCCCCTGGGCATATTGGATTATATTGGATTCAGAGGTTTACTTGATTAAATAATAATTAAGGCTTTGATTGGGCCATGTCAGTAGGACGCTGATTCCCCACCCACTTGGTGGGCGAGGACTCACAATAAAATGGCACCGCAGAGAAGGGAGGTTAGAGTTTTAATGCTGGAGCCCCAGGAAGTAAGCATATAGAGGAGCAGAGCAGCTGAGCCCCAAGAGAATCAAGCCCCAGGGAAAGAGACAGAGCCTGTCACCTGATCGTCTACAACTGGCCTTGTGGAGACAGCAGGGAAGCAGAGCCTGGAGAGAAACAAGCCCTGGGAAGAGAGGAACCCAGGAAGCCTGAACCCTGGCAGACATTGGCAGACATCTTGCTCCAACATGTGGCAATAGACTTTGGTGAGGGAAGTAAATTATGCTTTATGGCATAATTTACTGTAAGCTTCTTGTGACTGTAAGCTTCTACCCCAAATAAATAACCTTTATAAAAACCAACCGATTTCTGGTATTTTGCATCAGCACCCCTTAGGCTGACTAATACAGATGGTATATATAGTATTGTGTTCTTCAGAGTGGGAAAGCGAAAATTGAATCAGACAATTTGGAAAAAAAAGTAAACATAGAGTGATATATGAATTTTGCAGAAACCATGATCACCTCCTTCCAATGACAGAAAATGTAAAAATCAGAGGTGTGAAAATGTTGACATGTATAACTATGAAAGAACCATGGAGCCTCTTTATTCCAAAAAGTATATTATATTTGGAATTGCATACAGGTAATGAAAAAAATGTAAATGATAAAAAAGAAATGATGACATCATTCAGAGTTTAACAGCGGAAAAAGAATATTAAAAGAAGCCAGCTTCTATGGGCCAAATCACAATTTCTCATTCACTATAATTGCAAATATTAGTTTCAGAGTACAGCACAATGCAAATAGAAGAGAGTGGCTCCATGACAATGCAATAGGCAAAGAAAGGTAATACATTTAAATAAAATTGCATGCATGTGTCCATTTGCATTGCAATTGAAATGGTAATTTGAGGCTAAGCACAAAATTATCCTAGATATAGAATATATACTGAGAAATTTATAGGTCTGGTTGCAACTTGACAGGCTTCTGAAATTGTTAGTCAGAAAAGATGGGTACTTGAAATATGAAAAAAAGGAGGATAGAAATGGAACATTGTTATTTCACTGATATATATAGTTATTCCTCTAGTTATTTTATTTCTAATTTTAGAGTAAGTAAAATTCTACTTGCATTTCTCATATTTTAGAATCTTTATCCTTTAAAAAGTGATAAAAGAATTACCTTCCCTTTCCAATTCTCAATTAATCACCTATATGTTCCTTATATTATAGAATCGATTTAAAAATACCTTATCAATAAGTTCAAATGCTGAATATAGAAGTATAATCAATGCCCTTGGCATACTACTTTTTGAGTATCTTGTAAAGGAGCTATACAAGACAAGGTAAATTTCAAGAGTAATTTTGCTGACTATCTTACAGAACCCTCTCATGCAATTTTCCTCATTCTTTGAAAAAGGAAAGAAAAGCTGGTGTTAAATATGTAATTGTATCTATACTTCATATGTGGAGTTCACAGAGCACAGTATGTTAGAAGACTTGAGAACCCATCATATTGTTTTTCCCATCTATACCATCCTGAGCCATTCATTTCTGCTGGACAATTGACTCTATTCCTTAAATGAACTGCAGGCAGAATTTCCTCCTGTGGTTTTGGATTCTAATAAAAGGAAAACATTGAAGGGTCTCTATATTGTACCTAACAAAAAAACAAACAAAAAATCCAAAAAACAAAAAGCAAGTCACCAATTAAGCATCTCTGAACTTCACTGCTAGTTCTGAATGACAGGTAGAATGTATTAAGTACCCACTCTATGCTAAGGACTTTGCTTGGCATTTATACATATTATAAAATGCAAGAATCATATAAGTGAGGTGGAATTACCACTTTCCATATACAGGAGACTTCAACCCAGTGAGGTTTGATAGATGGCACAAGGTCACACACATCATTCAAATAATTCCAGAAGTACGATTCAAGCACAAGATGATCTGGCTCTAAAGCCATGCTCTTTCCACAGCATTAACTCATTTAAGTTAGTATTACTGGTAAAGTCATGGACACTTCAACTCCCAGCCCTTGCCTTACCTGCCACCAACCCAACACCCCTCCTTTTCTATTGTGGGCAGATGTTTCAATGTTTCTATTCCAAGCCCAGGGGAGATATTCGGTATCTGGGAATGGCCTGACCAGTACCTTAAATCCTATGCTGGAAACAGGCAGTTCTAGTTTTCCAGGAGGGAACTCTCAGTGGCAGGGCCCACTACTCCTGTGGCATATAAATACTCAACACTCAAACAGCACAGGGTCTCTCCTTTCTAAGGCCAAGGGGCCATGCAGAGCCACCATCCACCGACCCCATCCGAGCAGTTGGCCTTCCCCAGAGACCGGCCACAATGCGATCTCTTCCCCTGTTTGGGACACTTTGTGCTCTGTAAGTAATAAGGTGGACATTTGTTGAAAGTTTCTGCTGTGCCTGAGCCTGTGTTCCCACGATGCACCATACAGAGACTCACTCCACAAGTATGTATCTAAGACCTGGTGTTTGACAGGATTTAAGAGTTTCCCATGAGTAACAAACCTATTGCCATTGTACATCTTTGGTTCCCACTGCCTAAATGGAGTAAATTATCCACATTTCAGTGTGACTGAAGTAAGAGATTACAGTGTGTGAATAAGTAGCTTAAAGTTGGTTGGCTTTTGCTTCTGAGCATTTTGGTAGCAAAATTTAAACAAGATACCCGGGCTTCTATTGCCAACATAAACCAGAAAATTTTACCATCAATTACAAGGCTTGACATGAGTTGCCAGGAAACCACCAGCACCTTAATTACCTCTGCATTCCTTAAGGCACAGATTCATCATAATTCACCACCTCCCTGATGCAGCATCTGGAAGATCAAGTCAATATACTTTATTTTCCTCCCCACACAAATTTTCAGTTACTAATAAATTTTACAAGAGCCTAGTGTGGAGATCACTTGTAATAAAGAGGAAAATAGCACCTCTTTCTACTTATGGGCTATTTAAATCACCAGGAACAATGTATATCTTGAACAATTTTCCATTAATATCTAAGCTCCTAGTTAGTGATATCACTTTCCACGTACAAGCCCAATTATCATTCAGATTTAATGCACATATTTATTTTCCTTCATTCTAATCAAAATTTCTCTGGATTGTGATTCTTCCTCTCTGTTCTAGAAATATATCTGTGGAAATATTTCTGTGATCTTCTTCCAAAACTAGCACCAATGCTCAGGACCTATCTCCCTCGATGCTCTCTGCTTAGAGAATATATTCACACATAGTTTAGCCTGACCACACAATATTCCCTCCCCTTTCTAAATATTATTAATTGGCTGATCACCAATGAAAGAAAATTGCTCTTTTCAATTTGAGTTTTAACACAATGAGTACCTTTTTCTGCTTTAAACATTTTAGTGATACTGGCAGTTACAAAAAAAAGCAATGAATTAAAATATTTAATTAATCTTTCTAGGCAAATATAATTGGAAGTAAAGGGGGGGAATGTATCATTCATTCTATCAACATTTATTAATAACTTATCTTTATCAGATAATATGTTACTGTTTATTGGTTATGATATTTTTGGTGGGTGAGTATAATTTGCTGAATCCAACTCAAATAGACAAAAAGGAAAACTCACTAGATTAATTAAGTGAATGTTTAGGGTTATACTGGCTTTAGGCATAGCTTTATCCAGAGCTCAAACGATGGTGCCAATATACACACATTTCTGTTTTGTGCCCTTTTTATGACATAGACAGGTTAAATCTTCACCAAACTGCTTAACTTTTCCTCCAGAATACAAAACTAGACTACATTACACTTTCTCTCTTTCACTTAGTGAGGCCATGTTCTGGGTGTGTAGCCAATAGAAAGTGCATAGTACAAATATGTGCCATATAAAGGCATGGCCCATTAAAATCCCTCACGCAGTATCATCCTTCCCCCATGTCAGTTAGATATCAGCCCTAGAAAGCAGCTGTTAAATATGGATCCTTCAGCAACCTAGGTTCATGGAGCAAAGCATCCCCAGCAATATCCCCAACACAACTGAAATTTAAGTTGGTAAAATAAATTTCTATTTTATTTAGTTTCAGCGATTTTGAGTATAAATGTTAAAGCAGGTAGCATTGCCTTAATTAATCTACTTGATGTTCCCTCAGTCTTGGAATGCTCTCCCTTCATGGACACAAGATGTCTGTTTATATTTCCCATATAGACTTCTCTCCACCAAACAGAATTCCTGAGCTTCACTCTGATTATGCCAGTTAAGTTATATGTCCACTCCGGAGTTAATGACCACTATTTAACCAGGTCTCATCTCTTGGCCCCATCCACAAAATTGGGGTAATCAGCTTCTATCCAGCATATATGTTGGTGAAGAGGTAGCTAATCAAACAAAATCACAGTTGTTTTGCCTAGATTGAGAGGAAATGGAATCTGGCTATCAAAATTCAGCAAACGTTTGTTATACTGGAGACACAAAGATGAGGAAACTCGTGTCTTATTTGTTCTTTAGTATACCACTTAAGAATTTTTAGTAACAAATATAGGCTGTGTCTCAACTACTTACTAAAGAAATCCTATGGTCCAAAGGAGTTCTGAAATAAAAAGTTTTGCAAAATTGTATTCATTAATTGTGGCTTAACTATTGTATACATTCACAAATACTTCTATTTTCTTTCCTAGACTACAATGTGGTAACTATTTTTGATTGCAAGTATGTAGGTGTTTTTGTATAATTACTTTCATATTTTTAGGTTGGGGGGGCTGTAAAAATCTTATATTTTCAAAGTCTATTATAACGGTATTTGATTTTTACTTCTAAGTGATGGATTAGGAGTAGCAAGGGTGAAAAGTCTTTTCCCCAGCAATCCTCATATTTGTAATTCTCTTAGAAAGGTTGATGAAAACAAACTCATCACAAAGCAACTGCAAACATCAGCAAAAACACAATACCACATTCAAGGGCTGTCAGCAAAACAAAACAAAACAACAAAAAAACAATCAGATCCACAAATACATCATATAACAATTGGCTACCAAATATAAAACAGTATTTTCAATATATTTTAAAAACTAAAATAGACAATTAATATTTACTTTTGAAAAACAAGCAGAACATCTGGAAAGAGACTATAACATTGAAAAGAAATAAAACTCTCAAAGAAGGGCCTAAACATCAAATTAGGTGGCGCTAAGAGGAGAATCAACAAACTGGATGATTGATTTGGAAAGAACTAAACAAAATATAGTATAAAAATATAAAAAACTGGAAAATATGAAAGAGGGGTTAAGACATCTGAAAATGAAGTATAACACATATCTATTTGGAATTCCAAAAAGACATGAGAGATGATTGTAGTTACATTGTTCAAATAGATAATGACTTTGAATACCTCCAAAATAGATGAAAGATATAAATTTTCATATTCAAGAAGCATGCCAATTCCAATCAGTAAAGATGAAAATAAATTATAACTTCATTGAAACTCAAAATTCAGAAAACCAAATTCAAATTTAACTTAATCGCAGCCATAGAGAAAAGACATATTATCCACAAAGTTATAACAATTATACTAGCTATTATCTTGTCAACAGCAATAATGAAGGCAGGAAAACATTGAAACATACATTTGAACATGTTTAACACTTAATTGAATTTAATTTAAAATACTGTTTTTTAAGTATATGCTTTAAATACTGAGATAAAGGTCTGTTAATCTAGAATGCATACCATGATATCTTTCAAAAATGAAGATGAAAAAGAACATTTCAGACAACAAATGTGAGTGGATTTATCAGCAAATAAGGAATTTTTAAAGAAAAGACATGTCTGAGATATAAGAAGGATGGGTGATCAAAGAAAATTGGTGGGCAGAATAAGGAAAAACCCAAAGCAAGAAGATCAAAATAAATTCAAATGAAAAATGACCACAATTACTGAAATGGAAGTAATTCTCCATCTAAATACAAATATTGTCATATTTCATATAAAATTCCAGTTTTATACATTTCAAGACATGTATACATGCCACAAAAAAAGGATTAAAACATATTAACCACAAGAAAACTTTATGGACATATTAATCTCAGACCAAAGCAACTGATGTGACAAAAAATTTCCTAGATACAAAGGGTATCAATATTATAACAATAAAATGTTTGATGCTCTATGAAGATATACTACTTACACACACCTAAAAACATGTTTTGAAATTACATAAAAACTGAAATTTTATTCAAATTTTATTCAAGTCTTCAAGGAGGAGTTTACATCAGATCAGTAGGCTCTAACTAATATGACTTGGAGAAAAGAATCTGTAAGGATATAGATGATTTTAAACATAAGTTTGCTCTGCTGCTCATTTATAGAACATTTTCCTGCAATAGTAGAATAGTATGTATTTTTTTACAAGTATACATAAAACACTTATCAAAAATTACCCACAAACTAGACCATAAAGCAATTCTCAAAAATTTTTTTAAGAAATGGCATCATTTAGATCGTGTTGTCTGCTATTTGTTTAGTTAGAAACAGATAACAAAAACAACAAAAAACTTTAAAAGCCCATGCATTTGAAACTTTAAAACTATACTTTCAAATAACTAAGTCATAAAATTAGAATTAGAAATTTGAATGGAAAATATTTAGTACTGTGTAATAATGGATATACTCCATATCTAAACAGATGGGTTTCTACCAAAGTGCTTTTCAAAAGAAAACATACAGGCCTAAATTCTTAAATTAGAAAAGGAGATATCATGAAAATTATTTAGTAACCTCAGTTATGACATTGGAGAAAGGAAAGTAAAATAAAACTAAATAAACTAAAAGGAAGGCAATAAGAAATGTAAGAACTAAACTTTGTGAAATTAAATATATATACATATTAAGTAAGTTTATTCTTTGAAAATATTAATAAAATTGATAAACTTCTGGTAAGAATAAACAAAGGGAAAATATGTAAAGGGGAGACATATACCTACATATAGAGATATAGAGAATAAAAGGATAAAAGAAGAATAATTTTTATGAATAACTATATGCCATTGAAAAGATAGGCTGAATGAATGCTTAGAAAAATTAGCTTAACAAAAGTGACTCAAGGAGCAGTTAAAAACTAAATTGTCCTGTAACATTTAAGAAATAAAATAAAATAAAATATGGCTCATATTGGCACATGGGATGAGCAGTCTAAAATTATCTAGTAAAGTTGAAAATGCACATATTTTAATGCCCCAGAAATTCCATTTCTTAGTTTCTACCCTAAAGAAACCCTAGCCATTAAATCCTAGTAGCAGCAAAAATACTGTGAAAAACTGTGTAGACAGGTGAATGGGTTAATTGGAAAAAAACAAAACAAAAAACAACTGTTAGAATCCCAGAGTGGAGTAATAAAAATCTGAAAATTAGTGAACTTTTGCTGCACATAACATGAATTATCACATAAACACTCTGAACAACAACAACAAAAAAAAGCAGGTTAAAGGGGTGTAACATTTATATAATGAAAAATTATAGACAGTATATTTTGATGGATATACACATTTGTGCTAAAAGCACAAATAAATGTAATAATGATCACAAAATTTAGGATACCTCTTGGGGACTTAGCAGGCTGGAATCTGAGAGAACAACGGATCCTCAAAGATACTGAAAATGTGCTATGTTTAAAGCAGCATGATGCTCATATAACATGCATGTTATATAGATATTCTTATCTATATAACCTTATAACTGGAGGCTCACGTTATAAGTTTTTTTAGTCTGTAAATTGTCTGGAAGGACGTACAGCTGTAAAGAGGTACAGCATCAATGTCAGACAGTTAAGGAAAAAAATAATTAAATAATACAATCACGTTACCATTTACATAATTATTTTACTGAACTTCTCCACACCACTCTCTGAAACATAATTTTCCACCCTTGGACTGGGGGACACACTAAAGAAAATTATGTGTCATGGTCCTTGCCATAAAGAACTTAATAATTTTATAGGATGTATCCCATAATAAAATAAGGCAACATATAAATATAAAAATATAAAAGAAATATAAAAACATAAGCGTGTCTCAGGAAAAAATTGTGATATATCACCACAATGCAGGGATAATCCCTGTTTTCAAAATGCTTCAACAAAAAGCTATTTTAGACCAATGCATGCTGAGAGAAGCAATGTCCAGAGGTGGATTTGGAAAGAGCATTAAATCCCCCACTTAGTGTATTCACCAACTACTATCCTCACATCCCTCACTTCTGAAATTCAACAAATTGTCAGAAAAAACAGTGGTCTTGTTCTACAAGCATAATTTCAAAAGGAAAAAGTCCACTAAACTGCTCTGCATTCCCACCCTTGAAGTCAGCTTAAGATGCTTAGGTAAAAAGAGTAGATCATTTTTTAAAACATAAATTTGAAAATCATGTATTCTCATGAATTGCTATTCTCATTCCTACTTAAACTCACAGAGCTCTAAACAGACTGCCT
>JAQZBX010004043.1:37585-62196 GCA_029593785.1 Cabassous unicinctus
ACATTTCACTCTTTACTCTTCACTTGCTTTCTTTGTGTTGTCCACTACTTTCAGATATTAAAATGGCCCTGAGCAATATTGAAAAGGTGGTTGTCTGGAAGTACCAGATTACAAACAGGCAGGCACTAGGTTCTCAGGACTAGAGAAAAGTTATGAAAAGCCCCTAACATTGCATTTCCCTTGCAATGTTAGATAACAGATGATTCTCTCTTACATTTCAGTAAAATGTCTTGTTGTACTAAGAGCAAGCACGGGAAAAGAGGGAGTTTTCATTCCTACAAACTAAAAACTATGATGGGTATTTAGCCATCAGAAAATCGTATTTTCCAAGTAGCTCCTGAATGTGAGGGAAGAGATACTGCAAGCAAAGTAGGACACCATTTGCAAAGGATTACAGTAAATCAGAAAAATCTTTTTGTCCTTTTTTCTTCTTCTCCTTCCTTTCCTTTTCTTTCTTTCTCTCCTTCCATCCTTCTCTCCTTTTTTTCTTTTAGTTTTTGTTTGGAGGAGAGCAGGGTGCTTGTCAAAGATTAAAATGGAACTAATGAATATTTTCCTGAAAAACAAAAACACTTTCAGGGAATGAGAATCTATAATTTCCCTATGAAAGTCTCAGTAGGAAATATCCCATTCATATTTACTATGGAAGAAAACTTTAGAAAAATATAATTCCAGCTTTCTGGGGAAACAGAAGGCTCTACTACAGACATTTAATAATTTATTATTCTGAATACAATAAGTAGATTAATTCAGATTCATTTTTATTTGCCCATATAGTACTTTTAGCCATTTGAGAGTATCATTAGTTACAAAAGGTCTGATGATTTCCTTTGGGACTTTTACTATCAGCTTTGCATTCAGTGTTAAAAACTGCAATTTTCCCCTACTATGACAATCACATTGCAATTGTATTTGGGAAAAGTGAATATCTCTTATCCTAAGATTTAGTTTTGTTACTCAGAAATTAACCGGTTTTATTTTTATTTTCTGTTTATAAAGGATATAACACCTACTTCACAGTTGTGAATTGCAACTGAGATTTCTGAAGTATGTAATACTTGACTTTTTGAACAATAACAGTGGGAAAAGGGTGACAGCACATAGCTCTACTGTCTCTTCTTACTGCTGTCAATGCTAGCCATCTGCTAGTTGTTACTTACCTCTCTCTGTGCTGAATTCCTCCTGCCCATCCTTTGCAAATCCATTTGCTTCCCTTTCCCATTCACATGTGCCTGTCTGTTTCTACAACTACAAAATACAACTTTCTGTCCCCCACCAAAAAAAAAAGATATTCATTTTTTAAACAAAATCGTGGAAGAAATTTTTCTTCTTATTCGTTTCATGATACTTTCATTTCCTGCTCTTTAGCTGAAACTTATCAAAGCAAGCTATATAAAAGTCCGCATTGTGAATTCTCTCAAACCATTCTGAGTATCTTTGAATATAGTTCCTTTACTCTAAAGCAGGGGTTGGCAAACTTTTTCTGTAAAAGTCCACACAGTAACTATTTTAGGATTTGCAGGCTATATTGTCTCTGTCACAACCACTCATCTCTGCTATTGTAGCACAAATTTAGCCATAGAAAACATATGAACAAATAAGCATGGCTGTGTTCCAATGAAATTTATTTATGGACACAAACATCTGGATTTCATATAATTTTCACATGTCACAAAATATTCTTCTTCTTTTGTTTTTGTTAGTTTGGTTTTTTCTCACAACCATTTAAAAATGTAAAAAAAAAACCCAACATTCATAGCTTGCATGCCATACAAAACAGGTAATGGTCAGATTTGTCCCGCAGTCCATGGTTTGCAAAACCCTCCTCTAAAGTGTAGTGTTTAAAAATGGACCAGGGAAGTGGATGTAACTCAAACGATTGGGCTCCTGCCTACCACATGGGAGGTCCCTGGTTCAATTCCCAGTGCCTTCCTGGAGAAGACAAGCAAGACAGCAAGCTGGCATGGCAAGCTGACTCAACAATATGATGCAACAAAGGACACATGAAGAGGAAAAGACAATGAGAGACACAACAAAAGCAGGGAGCTGAGGTGGCTCAAGCAATTGAGCACCTCTCTCCAACATGGAAGGTCGCAGGTTCGGTTCCTGGTGCCTCCTGAAGAGAAGATGAGCAGACACAGAGAGCACACAACGAATGGACACAGAGAGTAGACAGCAGTGCAAACAATGGGGTGGGGGAGGAAATAAATCTTTTAAAAAAACATAAAAAATTGGACCATTCTCCTTTTCCAACAAAAAGTATACAGACCCTTTGTAATCTATATTGTCCATTAAAACAAAACAAAACAAAACAAAAACGCTTAACAGTCATATATGTTCCTATTAGAGAATATAGGCAACTTTTTCTCCTAATATTTATATGCTTACATTTTTGGAAGCACAGTATCATTCTATGTATGTTGAAGCACTTTGCTTAAGCTCCTTTATAAACCAATACATATTACTTAACAGCTTAAATCTTTTGGGTATTTTTTCCTAAGACAGTAAGAATCAATTCTGCATTGTAATCAATGCAAGATACATGTTATCTGCATGTGGATCTCCAACTGACATCAAACCATACTTGGATTAAATCCACAGGGTATAAAACCAGAAGAGAACCAGGTCCACAGTAACTCAGAACAGTCAAATAGCTACTATATAGCCAGTAAATAGTCAAGATCTAGAAATAAATTAGAAATTAAATTATCTGCTACCAGTATATTATGGCAATAATTTTCTTTGCAGCATGAGAATTGCACAACTGCCGTGTCTCAAGGTATCCATTTTTCTCTCTAAACCACTGATGGGATTATTATTTGTATCTCTGACTTTATTAAATAAATTACACCTTTAGAAATTAGTGCTCACCTCAGTGAACTCTGCAAGGAGGAATCCTATAAATAAATTAAATAGCTGAAGGTCAATTATAAAAGTAGTATGAGAAGGTAATTCTCCTTTTCAAAATTTTAATCATATACACAAGGTTTTGCCCCCAAATAGCTTGTATCATTTTGACATTTCCTATATCCCTGAGACCAAGTTAGCAATCTAATCATTTCACTGATGAAAATCTAATACAAGAACCTGAGATCCTCATCATGGTAGAACCACCACCTAATGTTAGAAGTTCCAGTTTTCCCAGCATGTAATGTATGAACTATACCTAAGGGTAAAGTGATACCAGCAGGGTTAGTTACAGGCCCATTGGATAGGCAAAAAGAAATAACAATAAAGGGCATTGAAAATGAACATTTAAAAAAAAAGGAAAGGGAAAAGACAACACATTTCCTATATCACTGACTCTTCTAGTCATTTGAGTCCCTGAATATGGCATGCTTTTTCTTATTGGACCTTTCTCCATGTTACTTACTCACCTAAGTATGCCTTATCCCTTACATTCAAATGCCGAACCTCTGCTCTAGGCTCAAAAGAGTTCAATGTACTTTGATCATCTCCCCAGGCAGAAAAGCACTCCCTTCCTTGGCATCTATACATTCATGAACATACCAGATACTACCTCATGGTTGTAATGAATATTGTATATTTTGGACTCAAAGCTCATTCCAAGCAAGAATCATTTCCAAGTTATATTGGTATCCATGTCACCTAGAACAGTGCCTGACCAACAATAGGTGCTCAATAAACCCTTAGTGTATGAGGGAATAAAATCAAGCAAGCAAAGGAGCAAAGATCTGATAGAGTACCACCCATAATGCCTCGACTTGCCATTCATTAAAGTTTCCAATTTCAGTGTTTCATCTGACAAAAGATGACTGGCAATTTCATCAGTGGAGAAACCAAGTAATTTCAGTAACTAACACAAAATTAACATTAACAATAGTAACTATAATATTAGTAAAAATATTAATTAGTAATACCATTTATCTTTTACTGCCATATGCTCTGCTATGCGTATTACATGTTTTGCCTTCCTTACTTCCGACGAGCATCTTGTGATGGGAATGGGGACCGGCACAGAACGCATATGCTAGGGCACTAGATGGCAGGGACTTTATTCTCTCCCCACCTACCTAAATTATTGCCCAGCTACCAGCAGCAAATTGGTCCTGTTCAAACTTTCAAGCTCTGTCTGAGAAGGAAGTTTTAGTTCTGTGCAAAGTTTTCACTCCCTGCAGTCTGAATCTAGTTTGTCAGGAACAGACTACATCACAGCATTTTGTATAATTGTTAGAACCAAAGACCTTTCATGTTGCTCATCATCCAAAAGTACATTAGGAAGAAAAAAGACAAAAAGCTAAGCTGGAAGAGGAAGTGCAGTTATCAATGATACTCATTTTCATATGATATTGAGCACTGCCTTATCTTTGTTCTTCTGTAAATTGCATTTGTCAAAGCCTGAGAATCTTTCTACATTTTAGTTAAGTTATGTAAGTAGGCCTTATACAAGTTAATGGGAATGACTTAAGACAAACAATAAACCTCTTTCTCAATGATAATGGCTTTAAATGTGTCAGCAGATTTAATATTTTAATTTATTAAATGATGTTTTCATTTAAAAATAATGTTCAAATGCTATTTACATTAATAAGGTCATTGAGGAATCTTATACGCTATCATACTTAATATTGAAATGCAAAATAACTTTCGTTCACATATTGGTAGAAAGATTTATTTCACTTTAAGTTAGGAAATACATTTTTAATGACTTTCTTCCATTCCTCTATAATGACCCATTCACTATGTTTTGCAAAAACATAAACCCCATGATGTGAATTAAATTGTGTACCCTGGTTTGGACATTCTGGTGGGTGTGGTCTCATTGTAAATAAGATCTCTTCAAGATGTTATTTCAGTTAAGGTGTGGCTTAACTAAACCAGGTTGGTATTTAATCTGGATTCCTAGAGTCCTTTATAAGCAGAGTGAAAGTCACACAGAGGGAGAAGCCAGGAGGAGCAGCCAGAAGCCTAAGGTCAACAGAACCCAGAGAAGGGGGAAGATGCTGCCATGCTCTTTGCTGTCGGAAAAAGCCAAGGCCCAAGAATCACTGGCAGCCAGCCCCAGAATGCCAGTGATCTGGGAGCATGAGCTTACTGATGCCTTGATATTGGATTCTCCTAGCCCTAAAACCATAAGCCAATAAATTTCCATTGTTTAAGCAAACCCACTGCATGGTATTTATTTTAGCAGCCAAGAAACTGAAACACCCCAACAAACAAATCTTTAATTATCTGAAAATTGGTAGTTACTGTCCTTCACATATTACTGAGAACATTTGAAATATGCATAGTATTTTTTTTGTAGCTCAAATTTAGTGCCATTCCCCTAGATATTTCACAAGTTAAGAATTTTCGTTGCCAAAAATGGATGACAGGTTAATCTATTTATCATTTAATTTGAAACCATCAAGTGAATTATTATGCACATGAAGATTATAAAACAATTCCAAATTAAGTTGAAAATTTAATTTAATTGCATGGTTCATTATTTCCAGCACATTTATCAGTTGAACAGATTTCAATTCCAGCTACTATTACATTTAAACCACTGTGTCCAGTTCATCTTCTTTTGAAAAGCAAAGCTAAAGAAATAACTTCTGTATTGCCAGCTGTTGCTATTTTATAATAAGATGTATTTTGTGTACATTAACTGCCTTGAAGAGAACAGATGGCAGTTACCCCTTTTAACGTTTTTAAAGTATTAATTACTCCAGTTTAATTTCTGTTGTCTTGTACACTGGGCACTTTAAAAGTAACATGTTCAAGCACAGAGTGAATATCTGCCTCTCATTTACTGAAAGATTATAAGTGAAATTCTGCTGTCATTTTAATTAACTCATTTGGGATGCATCTAAATTCATCATTATTGATAACTTTTAAAAATGAAATTTCTGTAATAATTCAGCACCTTTTAAAATGAGAAGTGACATAGCACATGTATTAGCAATCATAGAGCTGGAATATCTACTGATGTGTTTTAAAAATGAAGTTTACCATGAACTTAATTAAAGTATGAAATGCACATGGAATTTGAGGCAATTCTTAGCTGTTTTCTATGTTATGATAAAAGACCAAACTATTCTCTCTCTCTCACCTCTTGTTTTGATAGACTATGTGCCAATATTTATTTTTACAGGTGATAGGTCTTTAATTTATTAAAACGACAAAACAATATTGAGCCAATATCCAGGATTCTTTAGATGTGCTAATGTTTTTTTAAAAATTCATTTAATTGATTACAGGAAATATTTAAACATATTCATAACCAAACTACTCAATGAATAATATTGATTAACATTTATCAAGTACTTACTAAACTGAGCTAAATTATTAACATACATATTTTTAAAGTCATAATATTTATGCCAGAATGTGATAAGAGAAAATGGCTAACAAAATGTTGAAAATATATGATCAAAAAGTGTTCTTGATTTGGGACACCTACTTTATCTAAATTGCTGAAGATTAATGCTTGTAAACTAGTCTTAAAAGGTCTGCAGTGGATTATCTAATATTCATAATGGCCCATTTGGATGCATTCATTCACTTCACTCATTCATTCATTCATTCATTCAAAATGTATTAACTGAACTTCTACATGTTCCAGGCATTTTTCTAAGCATTGGGGATATAGTGGTGAATAAAATCTGCAACATTCCTGCCTTCATGCAAACTGCATTCCAAGCGGAGGGGAATACTAATCAAATTCAAAAATAAATAAGAGGCAATAAATGCTTTGAAAACGAAAACCGTGTCACATATAGAAGTTTAGTGTCTCCCTACAAATGGTGAGTATTTGAGAACTAGCAAGACATAGAAATTAAATAGATGAAGACAAGTTGAAAAGAAATTTATTCTCTTTGAAAAAACAGTTGAGGTTTTCAAGAATGTTAACTAACATCTGAATTATCAGGCATCTTTGCAGTTTTAAACCAATTTTGCCAATACATTTCTAAATTAATGAATGAAAACATGATAGTCACTCTGTAACAAGAACCTAATAGGTGCAAGACTATTTGTTAAAACCTTTATAAGGATTACCTCACTATGACTTACAATACTCTTGTGAGGTAGGTATTGATGCTTCCATTATAAAGAGGAGAAATTTAAAATCACCAGCAGTTAAGTCACTTAAGGTAAACAAATAGCAGACCTGAGATTTAAACCCCACCTCTGTCTGATTTCAAATACACTATACCATCAGCCCTGAGTTATTTTATTAGTTCTAGTTCTTCCATCAATGAATTAGTGAAACTTTCTTGCCAGTATCAAAAACTATAATTTTGGAATTTCAGCTTAAAGTTCATACATGTTAATATAAAGCCAAGAACTGAAAAGGGAAATGATGATAAAGCTAAAGCAGTAAAAAATGCCAAAATAAAATTAAAGACTAAAACCCCTCAGGAAAGCCAAATGTAAACAAAAACAAGAAAATAGGTGGAAAACCCTCAGTGCTGGTAGAAAGCCTACAGGCTCAAGAACCAAATTTCAGGTCTCGAAATAAGTGAACCTTTAAAATTTAGAAAGCAACAATGAAGACTCAGAAATAAACAATTGACAAAATGAACACCTGAAGACAAGAAATGGGAATATAATCATAACACATAATAAGAATCCATTTCATATGTATTTATAATTATATCCACCACTTGTATATCATCTTGCAATGATAAATAATGACATATATGCTTTAAAAAATTACATTCTGCCTGGCCTCACACTGTATGAGGCATATGCTGCCAACCTATTGAGCAATTGACAGGTCTCAATGACAATTCAAGCAGGAATTTGATGAAATGTCAATTTCTGCATCAGAAAGAGCTGACGTGGCCCCCCGTGCAGGTGTAGCACGTGCTTTCAGGCTATAACTTCCATATTGTTCACTGTACACTTTGTCAAAGAGGCAGCACCATTTACCAGAAAATGTGAATTTAAAATTGAAAAAGGAGTTAAGATATTAAATGCAAACTAATGACTACCGTGGCAAATGTCATAGAAACAATTTCAAAGGATCAAGTGGAACACATTTCACATCTTGATTAAGGAAAATACAAAGTATTTCACAAAATTCATCATTTTTCTTTTAAATGATACTTGTATATTTCCAGCACAAGATGATCACTTAATTCGACCACTCTCATAAGTGTCTTTGAGGACTTCAAAATTTGAAGAAAATGTTGAACCTTTAATGAAAAATCTTTAAATAGAAAGAATAGTTTCACTGTATGCAACATTAATTTAACTTTAATTTAGTAACGTATGGGGAATTTTTCCTTGAAAACATTTTATTATACATCATTTTAAAAAGCTGGAAAATAGCATCCAGGTAAGTAAATGTTTGTGGTAATATGAAAAGAGTGTAATGAAGTTAAGTTATTTTGAAATATTAGAAAAATATTCTAATATGAATTAGAATACAGTTATCTGTAAACAATGCAAACACAGTAGGATACTTTCTGTTTATATTCTTAAAGTTAAAATATAAATGTGATATTTATTTCCTTAAATTATCTTCTTTGACTCATAGAGCATGAGATAAAATATGGAAAACATACCCTAGTAAAAGGAGGACCTTTTACTACAGTGCATTAGGAAGACTTAATGAATTCCAAATCTAATAAAAGTGGTCATCTAAAAAAACAAAGATACCAGAAAGAAACAGAGAAACTCATATAATTAATAAATGACTTGAAGTTAAATATATCTAAGGCTCATTAAATTCTTTATCAAACATATATTATGAGGAAATCTTTTGACATTGTCAAAGTAAAGGACAGATTTTTAAGCAAAATAAGCATTTTGGTTTTTCAAGAGGTAGAGTAGTTTTATTCTACGTATTCTATTTCAAATCAAATTGATCATTGGAAATACATATCAATGTACATTCTTGACAACTTCTGACAAACTGGAAAAAAAAAGTAGCAAAAAAGTTCATTCATCCCTTTCAGTGTTCTAAGGTAATTTAGTTATTTGTCTCACAAGAGTTCATTAAATGAGAGTAAGCATGACTACACAAAGAACTAACTGGAGTGGATTTTACCCTTTAATTCCAAATAATAGCAAACATCTTGATGGCAATGAATTCCCTAGATAGGCATTATTGTTTCTATCATATCTCTTTTACTGATGGTTACCTTCCCTAAGAAGACACACAGGCCAAGTATTAATAGATGAGACATATAAGTTGCCCTCACCTAGAAGAAATTCCTTCCTTAAATAAATCCATAAGCCTCAAAGTTAATCAACTAGGGTTACCTTGAAGATGTCCATTTCCCAATCCCCAGAACCAGTGAATATGCTATCTTACATGACAAAAGGAACACTGAAGATGCAATTAAATTCATGATCTTGAGATGGGAAGATTATCCTGAATTGTCCCGAGCAGGCCAATGTAATTACAAGAGTTGTCATAAGAGGGAGATAAGAGGGTAAAGGTCAGACAAGGAGAAGCAAGATGGAAGCAGAGGTCGCATAGCCAGGAGCCAAGAAATGTGGGCAGACTCTAGAAGCTGGGAAAAGCAAGGAAATGATTCTACTCAGAGCCTCTAGAAGGAACATTGTCCTGCTGGCCCATTTTAGACCTCTAACTTCCAGAAATTTCCAGAATATTTGTGTTGTTTAAAGCAACTAAGCTTATGGTAACCTGTTACAGAAGCAATAGGAAACGAAATAACTGTGTAGCAAATTAAGTAAAACTTCTAGACAATTTGGATCCTGGGCTCTTGGGATCATTTTGTTCACATTTAATGTACACCTAACACATGCCTGGGTGATTATATGTGCCTTTAAAAAGAACTGAGGGTTAAAAGGTAAATTATAAATAAAATAGTCATTTTAATGAATGATTAAAATAATGAGTACTTATGAATTATGTCTGTGCTTACAGCTGCTGAAGATTAAAGACACTTCAGCATCTCACATCATGAAAACAGCTGGTAAACAGCATTCTCTAAAGTCTGCTTTAAAGGAAACCAGTTATGCTTTTTGATAGTTTTTTCTTGTTCTCTTTAAGAAATTAATATATTCCAGTGAATTTTCTTTTCATTAAAGCTTGGTGAAAAGCTTTATTTTCAAAATGCAATAAACAAATTGTGTCTTCCATGTTAGGCAGAGCGACTTCCTTAATTATGTTGAAGAGCAGGTAGTTAGAACTGATAGGATATATACACCGTGAGGCAGTGAAGGGAATTTAGCAAAGCATATATTATTAAAGATTTAAACAAACTAACAAACAAAGCATATATTTGTTGCATGTTAACAGAGCAGGTCTTGAGATGGAGGCAAAGATGAGTAAACCATGGCCTTTGTTTTCTTGATGTTTAAGTGACAATAGAGGAAGCCTCCAAACAATGAAATAGAACATTTATTAGGAGCACTAATTGTTAAAGTTATTCCGCGGAATGCTTATGACGCAGATGAAATGCAGAAATTATAGGAACACATTGCTAAAAAGCGTGGCATGAAGAACCACCGCTTTCATGGACTTTTCACTGACTCTTCATCAGAAGGAAATTCTTCTGCTTCAGAAGCTTTGTCACAAGTGGTTTGTGTGGCACCTAAAACACTATTTTAGGTTGCAGGAAGATGTAGTGTTTCCTATCTCTTCGCCTCCATATTGTAAGTTCTTGAAGAACAGGAATTTTGTTTTATAAATATTTATATATTCTGCCAGTTAAGATGCTGGAAATGTATTGTGGATTGTATTTCCCCCGTGCAAATTTCTTCAGTGCACTATTTTTATCATTTACATTTATTATTATAAACTACAACAAATGCATCTAATTATTCTTGAAAGAAAACATGATCATAAAATATTTAATTTTAAGTGCTAGTGCCATGACAAGGAAAGATTTTCTTGAACTTTGTTACCTTTTTTTGTTTAAATCTTGTCATTGACAAGGAATAAATCCTCCTAGTTTTTGCACAAGGTAGGCATTTGCAAATTGTGCAAGATTGCACATACCACATAGTCAAATAGTTCACTATATAAACTACAGTACTTTTCTCTTTGAGTCATCTATAAATTCAGAGAAATTATATTAACATCATTTTATAGCTGTAAATTACATATTTTTTGGAATAATCTCCCAGATAATTTATGTATCTACTAAATTTATGGAAGTAATAGCTCTAGTTATATAAAAGGGAAAAAAAACCTGATATATAAAATTAATTCTGGAAAGATGCGTTCTTTTTCTTTGTTGTTGTTGATTTGTTTAATCAAAAACATTTTGCTATAATATTTGAAGTAAACTTTGAAGTATAACTATGTGATATTTAGAGAACAGCAGTGAAAACAACTACAATAGGCTTGTATTAGCTAGGTAATCAGCTAATAAATCCATATACAATAATATGGATTGTTAACCTTGAAAAAATAGTTCTAACCTAAATATTTCCTTATGTGTCACTGCAATGCCAGATTCCTATTTACAGGGGTTTAACTAGACTGATTTTTTCTGCTTTCACAAACAAGCAGAAAATGTCAGGTTTCCAATGCAACAGACCACAAATAAATATCATCTTCCATGCACATACACACACATCATGCCCAGAGTCAACTGTAGGCTTATTTTTTTATATAACTTCTAGAAAACACAGCCTTAGAATGATTGATTTCTGATGTTAATTGCTGTTCTGCAGGTATCATATTCTCCTTGGTCCAGACAGTTGTGACAGAAAAGGTGTCACTCCCCTAATCAAGTTTGGCATGAGGGATGCTATGCTGGTAGATGATGTGGAAAAATATGGACCAGACATTTCATCCATAATTGATTACAAGACTAATGCATTATTCCAAAACCACAATTCTAGTCATAGCCTGCTTCTGTGAAACTATTTTTCCTATTGCTATTTTGCTTTTTTATAGAGCATTTCCATGAATTTCTAAAATCAACCTATTAAACCAAGATGATCTCCTAAAGCAATTAGAGCAACTGAATGCTCTAGAGTCCATGCATTTCCTTGGAATATCAAATGCTATAAAATGCACACAAATAACCCATTTTGCATGTGAGGATTTCAAACATTAAATAGAAGATCCAAAATTTACTCTGAACTACATAAGTCATTCTATTCTCCTTCATAAATATAAAAACATCAAATTTTGAAGAACAGTAGGGGAATGCATTATTGCAATTGGGAGTGTGAAAAATAACAGTTAAATTAATATTTTAAACATGATATATTCATATATACATATATATTCTATCTTATAAAATGTTACATAGCAGTGAATATTATTCTAGCATTTCCACTTGACTTATTAGTTATTTAACTTTTATTAATTTAATACTTATAATCATATTTTAATGTATCTTAATTTATATTACACTTAATATAAAATTTTCATAATACCTCTAAGCCAGCTACTATTTATAAGATCTTCCTAATAATAGGAGCCTACTACTCCTTCCTTTTCACTAATCAAAGGGCCACATTTTCAAACACTTACCAGGGACTTACTGAAAGAACCACTGGTTGATTGTTGAAATGAATTGATAGGACCTAAATGTGCCTAGTTGTATAACTGTATAGTTTTGCATTTTTCTAGAGGACATGGTGGTTTTCATTTATTCTATAAATATTTATTGAGTATACACTATGTTTAAGGTACTCTGCTTGGAAATAAACCCAAACATACTCATCTACTTAGGGACTTGTAGAGAATTCAGACGAATAATCTCACAATTCCTTCATTACGGAGTGCAGAGAAATGAACTAGAGTGCTCTAGGAAATGAGACTTTCTGGAGAAAGGGAGGACTAAGTTGACAATTGAGTGATGAAAAAGTAATACCCAGGTGAAGATAAAGTACATTAGTGTCAATGATAACTACCCCCAGCAGAGAAACAAGCATATGCAAATATCTGGGGTCTAAAGATGTGGCACATATGTTGGGTGGAAATAAAGGTATATTAGCCTGGCTGGAATAAACAGTGGGAAGGAGTAATTGAAAAACATAACTTGGGACATCAGCAAGAGAATTTGATCTTCACAGACATGCAAGGCATTGAACTTTTTCTTATTGAGTGATGAAAGGACAATTAAGCATTTTGTAGGGAGTGATCATAACAATTAGATTTATACCCTTGCAGGGTGGCAAAGGGAATGGGAATGAAAGAGAAAACTCTGGAAATCAAGGAGCCCAGAAGTCACTGATCTGTAGTCACTGTAATTTCTGCTGAACGATTTGGTTCCATCAGAACTCTTTACAACCATTCACATGGTTGGTGAGTCTTTGAAGTAAAAGCATGGCAATAGCTACCTAGAATTATGACTTTGAGAAATTATACTACCCTGTCACTGTTGATTCCCACTAAAGTAAAGCAAAACTAGCAAAATAAGTAAATAAAACCTGCTAGGAGCCTTTCATTCTTTGTGATACCCTTAAATCTTTCTCAGTGACAGCTACAGTCCTTTTATAATCTTGATTAATTAACACTACTTCAAGACTTATAACTTATTAAAACTGAATATTCAGAATTCATCTAGCATTTCATATTAAAAATGGTATTTTTCATAAAGATAAAATAAGGAAATGGTGACAATAAGATACACACTTTTAAAGTTACCTATGTTTATAAGTTTGAAAATATTTGAGCATAATTATTTTTATTTTTCTATGTCTCCATTTTCCTATCCACCTACCTACCTATCTAAATTTCTTGGCCATACCTGTGCTATTCATTGCTCCAATAATTCAAAAGATGCATAATATTACTGTTGGGATTATAAGGAATAACAATTTAATATACTAGATTTTCATTTTTACACATGATATCTCCATGTTATACTTTAAATTTTTTTGAAATTACTGTAACTCTGTGAGGTCTGATAGAACTTGTTTATGACAGTTTCTATGCTCTTGACAAAAAATGAGCCTCTCCACTTTTAAGTGTACTCTTGGCATTGTGCTTCTCTTGTGCTCTTCATCAGGGACTATATACATATATAAACACAAGGATATACTGGCAGAGGAAAATTAGAAAAAAAAAAAAAACCTGAATACATTATTGCAGCAATAGTCCCTCCCAAAGTAGGATGTAAAAGGCCATAGAATAGCTCTTCGGGTCTCTACCTATGATTGCTACTTCCTAAAGTTTTCACCCAGGACACTTTGCAACAGGGTATATGCCTTTGGCAATGCTAGTTTGTTGTTGCCATTAATATTTTTAAAGATTTTTGAGTGATGATATGGGATCTTTAAAACAAAATACGAATAGAAGATGTCTGAACAGTTTTGTCTCTCATCACCTCCAGGTTGGCAATAATCCTGAGCACCATCTTCTGAGCAGCCTTGTCTAATACGGCTTCTGAACTCCAACAGGCATTTCACATTTCAGTCTATATGTGCCCCTCCTCCATTTACTCATATGCTAATTGTCTATCTCCCGGTACATTTATTTATGCTTCATTCTTTCCAAAAGCATTTAATATAGTTTACGGACATATATTTAGTTCAACAAGATAAAATGCGAAAAAGAAGAAAACTGACAGAGAGAAGGAGGTTGATTTCTGATGCGACAGCAACACAAAGATACAGTCTATGCAACTGTATGTTTGAGTAGGTCTAAGAGCAAAGCCTTCTATTCTACTCATAGATTTAACCTATCAGTCTTCTTGGGGATTATTCATTTCAAAAGTAAAATCATGAAATCTAGGCCACAAACTTCAAATTTCCTGACTTTTACTTTACTATTACATTTTAGTGATTATATATATTTCAAATAATTATTTTCAATAGGTGGCATTGATATTATTAGCCTACACCATCAATAACTTAAGGAAATTATCAGTTTTCCAGGCCAGATGTTATCGCAATGGTCTTTTTCAAATAAGGTATAATGAAGTAAAATCTTGGTCTTTCAACATGAAATTGCAAATGTAAACAATAGGAGAGTAAATTTGTCTTCTTTTTATGCTCCTCAATAAATACCTGTCAATAAGAAACACATTTTTGGATCTCTAAAAAAAAGCGTCAAGGAGCGTCATGATGTTAATCAAAAATCATTGCTGGATATAATGCTAAATTGTTTATGGAAACAAAATAAAGCACACGTTTTTTCCTTTACTTCTTATTTGAAAACATAAAATCAATGATTATCCCTGGAGGAAAAAATAATAGTTTCTTTTCACCCTCACCCCACCTTTATTTCCTATATTCTAAATGCTTTACATATAGCAATAGGGTATTTAACAAATTATTTACTAAGAAGCAAATTATATACTGCTTTCTTTCTAGGTGTACAGAAATGTGTCTAGCAATATGGGTGATAGAGATGTATGTAAAGATCACTTAGACAAAAAACTGAATAAGAAAAGGCAAATAAGAGTAAAAGATAACATTCATGATAGATCCTCTAAAAGAGTACATGTGACCTACTGTATGGTACAGGCCACAAGAAGTGCTGGAAAGGGGAGGGGAGCTGGAATTTGAATAGTTCATGAAGAATGGATAAGATTTAGGTAGTCTGAGAAAAGGGAAGGAAGTAGCCTTGGAACACAAAAAAATTAGGAAATGGCGATTTACATATGCCAATAACTGGGGAAATCATTTTGAAATTTTATAAGGTGATGTTATGGTTTGAATTATGTCCCTCAAAAAAGACATGTGGAAGTCCTGACTCTCAATGCCTTAGAATGTAACCTTATTTAGAAATAGGTTTAATGAGGATGGAATTAGTTAAAATGAAGTCAGACTGCAGAAGGATGGGCATTTAATCCAGTATTACTGGTATCCTTATATTAGGCAAAAAGAGACATGTAGAAAGAACGCCATGTGATGCCGGAGGCAGAGATTGGAATGATGCAGCTAATTGCCATGGAAAGTCAAGGATTTCTGGCAAACACCAGACGCTAGAAGAGACAAGGAAGGAATCTAACAGGTTTCAGAGGGAGCATGACCCTGCTGACAACTGAATTTTGGAGGATAAATTGAGAGGATAAATTTCTGTTGTTTTAAACATCCAGTTTTCTGGTAATTTGTTACAGTAGCATTGAGGAAACTAATTCAGGGAGAAAAAGTTGGAGAAACGTTAACGCAGCGTGAAAAAGAGAAAGTAAATGTCTGAAACTTGGAGGCAAAATGCAAAGGTAGAAAATACTCAGGGGAAGATTTTCCATATGTATGGTAAAGAATTTATTTTAATATAAAGTACTCGCAGAAGAAATATTGGTTTTCATCATAAGCCTCCCTGATCTTTATTGTTAAGCAAAATGCTTTGTTGAAAATGCTATACAAAATGTTAAAACTTTCAAGTTCATGCTAAAACACTCTATTGTTCCTAAGCAATTATTTAAATGTGTGTTTATGTGTAAGCAAAGAGTAGAAGAGAATTTAGTGAGATGGGAGGACAAATCAATTTCAATGTGGCAACTTTTTTCTTCTGATTGATGTTTGTGTTAATTGTAAAGATATCAAATAGAACAAATCATCTTCAGGATCTCCACAACCTACTTACTAGATTGTCAGACAATCATGGCTTTGTAACAGTTTGCAATATATTACTATAAGCAGCATATAACATTTATTGAATGTCTATTATATACTAGGCCAAATGCAATGACAAGAAATCTCATTCAACTCTCAATAGCCCTTTGAAGTAGCTATTATTGATACCCTCATTTTTGAGATGAGTATAACTAGACCTTAGAGAAGTTAGTGACTTGCTCAAGGTCAATTTAATATAGCGTAAGTCCAGTATTTGAACTTAAGCCAAGTCCATATACCATAAGGATGTTTTTATGGAGTTATTTGGCTAAAACAGTACTCGAGGCACTACAGATTTTTTTAAAAAAAGGAAGGGTGATTTTTTTCTTGATTAAAATCTTCCTCCCAAAACATCTGCTTGAGTATGTGGATGGTTAAGCATTATTTAATTCTGTATTTATTTACTCATCATTGAGAAATAAAAATGTTGCAAAAAACCCCCACCAAATTCTCATCATAAACATAAGGGCATGTGTAAAAAAAGACTATCAAAGTAATGTTTAAAAGATTCCTTTCATGCCTATACTTTATATAGTATATGCATTTTTATTGAATAACAGTTGTGGGCAAGATCAGAGCAAAAACTCTTTGTGAAAATCCACTGCTCATGCTATGGCAACAATGCACTACAGCAGCCCCTCAGCTTTTTGTCAAATTGATCCAAAGTCTCTAATTCCAGACAGTCCCCTCAAGTACTTCAGTCCTAGCGGTAACAGACTGATACCTCTCTCTGGAGTAACAAGTTATCAGTCCATTTGGTTTTCAGTATTGTTAATACATGCACTTAAATATTGCAAAGTATTATCACTTATTGCTATTCAATTGATAAGTACAATGATTTGTTTAATCTAGAGACTGAAAGGTACACTATTTAGTCTCTATTTTCCCCTTTAATCTGTCTTTTGCTTGTTACTTTGAAAACTCCATCAAAGATTTTTCACAGAGACTTCCTTTCAGTGCAGCAAAAGATACTCTTTCAAATATCATTAAATATTCCTAGTGATTTGGGGTTTATTGCCAGGAAATGAATGCCAATGATATATGCACATTAAGTGATTTTGTGGACACAACTACAAAGACATATCAGATAAGCATAGGTTATTGCCATTTAGTCTGCAATCTAAACCAAATGTAAAAACTCTGAGGAAAAGGTCAGAAGTATACTACTTGTCTACTTCATCAAAAGAGAATGCACAGATAAACTTTTAACTCAAACTTTAACTTCATGTATTGTCTAACTTTTCTTTCCATCAGAAAAACAGTTCTGCCCTTACCTAATAAATTTCCTAAATATGTGCACCAAGAATGGCATCAGATGAAAAGAGGCAAGAGTTGTGGCTAAAGATGCATTTGTTCAGGGTAGTCTGATGAGGTAAGAATTACGTAGGTTCTTTTATTTATGACTAACAGCCTATGTTGCCTCCAGGCACTTCCTAATGGAATTCAAGCTGCCAGAATGAACAACTGAAGGGGAAATAAAATATAAATTTATTTAATGCACATATTAAGCAGCAGGTTATTATCAAATATTCTAAACAAAAACATGTTTGTTATGATTTGTTAATGGATAACTGATAGTCTCAATTTTCAGTAGAAATTTAAGGCAATTTTTTTTCGCTAAAATATGTTTAAAGTGTATGCTTGTTTAACATATAGGATATCATGTCTAATATTTACAAAATTTAATTCATTATTTTTTTCTACCAGGTATCTATTGTTGGCTTTCACTTTGTTTTCTAGGTCACATATTTTGGTAAGTTTTAAATGACCCTCAAAAATATGCACAATCAAAATCAAGAATCAAATCTGAATATCAGAATAACTCTTTTTTTACTCAGTTACTATCTTTTCAATTGCTTTTCAATGAATTTTGCATGAGGTTTTATTCACTAAACTGATAAACCAAAGGAATGACATCAAAGAGGTATTTTTCAAAAACAGGTTTTAACTACATTGACTTTTCTCTGAGTGACTCCTTCTAAACAAACCTAAGTTAGTATGGGAAAATATTTTTGGTGATCACATTTTAAGCTGTTAGAAACAGCAGTGTGGTGAGATCTAAGATTAAATTAATCCAATCCAATCTAGTCAAGTCTATGAGATGACATTACAAATTTCAAAACAATATCAATGCAAATCCAGGGGGAGAGTAGTTGGGCCAGCCAGTCCCCTATAAGTTAGTACAAGAATATAAATTACTTTGAAAAATTAGGAGAACGATCAGAAAGAAATTTGATGCTACTCAATTGATATTAAAAAAAAGTCATTATGCAAATCCTAAGGGTAAATAAATAGAATGAACACTGAAAACGTTTTAAGTTTATTCATAGTCTTACACAGGATTTTAAACCTTTTCATCTCACTTTGCTTCAATCTTGGTTACTATGAGGTAAAATTATGGTATATAAAATCATTCCTAACGCAGAAAGCCATGATTATATGGTTCAAGAGAATCAGTTTTTAAAACATTTACTGAAAATACGTGAATATTAACTTTGCTTATAAGCCTTAAAATACCAAAATAAAGTGAGTTCAATCATGGGCTACATGTAAATTTTTTTAGGACAAAAAAGCAACCATTTACCTCATATAATTCACACCTCAATTTTTCACAATGTGGGAATGCCAATAGCAGGTCATTAAAAAGGCCACATTAATTATAACATATACTAATTATCTGGTGCTCAGTTTACTTGCTATTAGGTTGAATCTTGAGAAATTGCCAATATTAAACATTCTTTGCCTTAGAAAAACAGCAGTTTCATGTAGTTCAACATAATATATTAGCCACCTCAAATCCTATTCAGACTTTAAAGACTCAAGTTCAAAAAAAAAGAAAGAAAAGCTTTGTTGCTGCTACTAAATGGCAGCTGCCATTTGCCTGCATCAGTAGTGTTTGCCGCAGAGGACTTCACTGCTCTGAACAGTGAAGGATCTCTTCAACCTCATCAAGGGAACCTTAGCCAGAGGTCCCCAAAACAGTGTCAAGAAGAGGGTAACACTACCACATGATGTCAAATTGCATTTCCTGGAGCCCTTAATATAAGGAATCCATGTAACATTCCACCAGGAAAATGCCACTCTCCCATTCTCCTTTATGCTCTGTTCCTTGGGCATGAAAACACCTGCTCCTGTACCTGAAAATTCTTGCAGTGAAATAACTAATTCCATTTTTGTTTTTTCCATTCTATGTGTAGTTCTCTCTTTCCTGAAGAATATTATGAGGGCATAGTTGTTCAGCCGAGGGACAGTCACCACGTCATCTATGATAAGGGATTGTCTTCCAGAAATATGTGGCTATGTTTGAGTCCTGGAGTAAATACAAAGTAACCTCAAGTTGAGGTTGTGTGTGATGCACACACTCCCCCTTATTGCACACAGCAAATTATTATAAAATATAAATTTATTCTCTAACATGTAACTTACTGGTGAAAATGACTTTTTTAAAGAGAAACAATAATAATAATCAGGCTGTAAGGAAACCTATTTGGTTATTTTTAAAGAAGATACATGCTTTTTTAAAGCAATACAAATTAATAGTCTTTAAACGTTATGATTTACTTTAATATCTTGCAAGAGTCAGTGACTCTTTAATAAATGCACTCACCAAGGCATTTGCTGAGGAAGGACTTGTTTTATCAGAAGTGAAAACGTTTAAAGGTAATAAAGAAAGAGCGAGGCTCTATGGCCATTTCCTTGCCTAAGAAGTATAAGAAATAATATTGATATGAAAACCATCAGGATAATTAAATATGAACATAAGGTAAACGATCTTATTCTTTATCATAAATATGCCCTTATTCAATGGAAATTGAATAAGAGTGGTGTAAAAGCTAATGAGTCTCAGCTCCTTCTTTGGTGAGGTTTATCCTCTCTAAAACAAATCTGGGGCCGCAGTACCAGGAGTTTGTTTGGGCTTCTGGTCATCATAGCATGGGGCTGGCCAAGGCAACAGTTTATTGTTCTATCTGATGAACATTTCATTTCATATTTTAATGTATTTCAAATATTTTAACACAACTATATTTAAAAACAAGATATTTTTGCTTATGTGCTGTCCCACTTTCCAAATAGTTAGAAAATTATGTCATTTTCATCACTGGTACACTATTTATCTAACTCTGAATGGTCTTATGCAGAGATATTAAAGATCAGATCATTGAGAGTTTCTCGGGCACAGCATACTATGACAGTGAAAAGAACTGTTAATTTATACAGTCACCATGGAAAACAATTCTTTGCCCTATAAAACAGAGTAGATGGGAGGATACTGCAATTTCTTGTGCACTAAGGTGCAAAACCTGTTTCACAGTTTTCTAAATGCAGAAGACATGCATAAACATGCCCTGTGACTATAGACCATAATTAGCTTGGTGCTGAGGCTGTCAGTCTTAATAAATACATAAATAAGTAACACTTATATCAGTATTTTATGGCTATTGCCAAAAAGGGAATCAATGAGAACTCCTCCTTTATATGGATTTTCCATGACCTGTTTATTTATCTGATAAAGTGGAATATAACCCACTTAGTATTTTCAAATACACTTAAGAACAGATCAAACTGACTTAGTGACTTGAATAAATTCTTTTATTTTATAATATTTTTCAAAAGATCTCCAAAATAGTTTCCTTTTGTCAGACTCATAAGAGATCCATATTTAAATGAAAAAAAGAGAAACAGTTCTTGTATTTGAGATTATATAGAGAAAAGTCTTTCTGATACTGAGCAATTTCTGTTCTAAAACTAATAAATTCTAAGGATATATCATGGAATTGTTCCAAATTTAATGACAATAATTACCATTATCAAAGTATTATTGACAGTATTGAAAATTTTTAAACAAAAGTTTAGGAAATTGGTTAAATAAATTTTATTATATTATAAGGCATTATTATGTAGTCATTGAAAATGAGGGTGGAGAAGAATAATTACTGATGTAAAAGATGCGTCAGTACAGTTTTAAAAAAAAGTAGATTAAAACTAAAAATACATAATAAGCCATTTTTATAAATGAACAACAACCTAAAGAAATCAGAGAAAAATATTTATTCATGTGGAAATACTCATTAAAATGTAAATAGTTGTTAGCCCTGGGAGGTAGGATAAGGTATCAGTGGCTTTTAATTTCATTTTTTCTTTATCTATACATTTCACATGCTGTTGTAATAATATAAAGCAATAAAGACTTTTAACTTAGATAGAGGAACAAAGAGGACTGATACACATGATCCCTAACTCTCTTTATCAGCGTATAAATTTAGAGAAGATCATAGTGCATCATTCCCAAACCTTAATTCTCTCTTCTTCTCAGAAGAATAAACTGAGTTATCACATTACTGTTATAGGAAATTGAGGCCTTACACATAGATGAATATTGTTTATTTCATCTGACTTAAGTGAAAAAGAAAAGAAAATAATAACCTGGTACTAGAGGTCTAGGTTAAGTGCAGAAAGTCAGGCAGCATTTAGAAAAAGTGTCTCCTAGAATAAAAGTTTGAGTTGCAAAACTGAAATGAAAAAAACAAACAAAACATCAACATGTTTTATAAGGAGACAGATAAAACTAAAAGTAGAAAACATCCTGAGTGAAAGGGATTGCACATAACAAGAAACGCTTAACATGAAAAGAGAAACAACTTTTAAAAATTCCCTCTGACAACAGGTTTATGACAAATGCAAAATATAAAGGAAAAGTAATAGAGTCTGAAATGTTTTAAAGGATAATGTATGCTGTCAGTTGTCACATTTAGTTTTTATCTGGTCATTGAAAATGTCTTTATGTACTATGTTCTAACAAAGATGTGTTGAAAAATGTTGTTCAGTGGTGCTTGGAAAATCTATATATTTTTCCTCCCATTTTGGTCTTGTCTATAGAAGAGAACTGAAACAGCCACAGCATGGATGGTTCAGGATTTTGTCTCTTCAGTGACCAATTTAGATTGTTCCATGCTCAATTTAACCATAATAAACCAATCCATCAAACTATCCCTATCCAGCTGCAATGTTCAGACAGGTGATTTAAGTGAAATCAAATAGCATCTCAGCAACAGTTACCTTCAATATTTAAATAACACGGTTGCAGGTCTAATTCTTAGCCCTTTCACCTACAAGGTGAAATTTAAAACATTAATAAATATTTCTCCCTGCTAACACATGCTTGGGATGTTACCATGTTTATCCAATATGCTCCTTTGGACACCCAATATCATTCTTCTAACATTAACTGAACTAGAAGTTCATTAATTCTTTCAGGTATTTTTTGTTTAATTTTTTAAACAAACAAGCCTCCAGCCTCTACTAAGTACAAGATACTGTGGTAGGTGCTAGAGAAACAAAGATATGGAACCCACCAGGGTTGCTCACAGATGGATGAGAGATAGGGATATTTAACCAATCAAATAGAGCAAGTTTTAGTGAGACAAGTTTTATGAAGAGTGCACTAAAAGCTCTGAGGAAGAGAGGCATACTAAAAAAAAAAAAGTAAAAATTCATCTATCAAGCCACATTTAACATGTAAACCACATGTAACAAGAATGCAGGATAAATACTGAGTGTAGGCTTAAGATCTGAGAGGAAAAGATCAGCAGGGACAGATTTCAAAAATTTTCTGAAGTGACTCTGCTTGAACATATCCAAGAAGGGTTCTAAATATGGGTCTGTTTAATTTTTTCTCTATTAGCTTCTCTCTTCCTTGTCATTTCAATTTACTAGATGACTCATAAGAATTTTCCATACAGAAAATAAGATGTGGAAAATCACCTCCTACTGGATATCAAAAGCACCTATGGTACTAATAGATTTATGATCTTTCTTTCTTATCAGAGGATTTTTTTTTTTTACCATAGATATTATGAGCAGCAGATCTGCAGGAGCCCTGCTATAAAAATGGATCCAAAATTAGCATTTTATGCTTGTATAGGTAATTTTAAAAATCTATAAATAAATGGTATATAAATTAATGGGTTTTTTTACTCCATTTTGTCAGTTGCCAAAAGAAAAAAAAGTAAGATCAACATACAGCTTTAATAATAGCTCTAGCAACAAAAGACTTTAATATATTGTTCATGTATTTATGCTTTATTGATAAGAACAGCTTTTGAAGCCTGAAATATTCAAATTCAAAACTGTAACCCTAATTATTATATTTAAATGGAGTGCTTACATAGGTAGTAAATCACGCCCTATAAATCAGACCTTCATTATTTTGAATAACACAGCTTTTACTCTCTTCCAATATGTTGAAAACAAACCAATAAAAATGATGAGGAGCATTCAATGAACACTTAGAAGATTAACTGAAGTTTACGCGATGCTTTGGGGTTTCTGCAAAACTAGTAGTCTATTAATTTTAATCAACCTTTAGCTCTACATTATCTTGGGTGGAATTATTCATATCTAATATTAACTACATTAGTTAATGTTAACTATATCAACTGTTCAGAATTATTCTATACTCTAATATTACCTCTGTATTTTGTTTGTAGGAAATGAAGATGTAAAAGAGGTTTAAATGATAGGTGCGATTATAAGGCTAATCTCCAATCATTAGCATGTGGCAGATCAGAAGGAGGGGAATTAGTTGTAGCAGATCTAGGAGAAGTAATGAGGTTTTTCACTGAAATTTTGGGGTGAAAACTCAAAATAGAAAACAATTTACTCATTGACGCTGTCACACGTAATCATCAAGTTTCCTAATTTTTGAAACATTAGGAATGCTGCTTTCCTATGCCAGGTGCTAGAGCCTCACACATCTCCTGATAATTCTCCTCACTCCCTCCCTTCTCTGCATATGAGTTCTTTGATTTTTGTTTTCTAACAGCAGGGAATTCCCTAAAAGAGAAAGAAAAAAAAGTTCCCTAAAAGTAAGATCCTTGTCACTTATTACTTTTGTTATCTATACTGTGATCATTGAGATACACACAAATCAATTGCAGAAGAGCTTTTCAAAAGTTCATTGCTTATGTCATCCGAACCATTCAGCAAAATATCTCTGTGGCCCCATATTCCTTTATACCCATACTCCCTACTGAGCATTCTTGGATGGAGCTCTATGTTATTTTTACTCCCATAAATCTTTGTTCATGGTATTCTGTTTGCAATGCCCTTGAGCTTTGCTCTCTCCATCCTGTCTTAACCAACATCACTAGCAAATACAA
>JAQZBX010004044.1:0-62154 GCA_029593785.1 Cabassous unicinctus
GGTGCTGCTAGCTTGTTTCTTCTTTACTGTGCTTCTTCTTCCTTGATTTCCCATTTTCTGTGTATACTGATTTTGTTTACCAATGCTATCTCTTTTCCTTCCTTCATCTTTCTATTTTCTGCTTTCTGTTGTGGTTCTTACATTCCACCTTTTTTTATAAGTCCTTAACTTTACTGGTTTCAATTTTGATCTTAACTATTCTGTATTCTCTTTTATATATAACTTTTTCTTTCTGTCCTTTAATTTCTCTTGCTCTCTTTCCCCAGCATTCTGGCCTTTTAAATCATTTTATATATTTTTCTCTATTTGGTTTCTCATTTCATTGTAGGTACTCCATTTTTTTTATTCCTATTACACTGCTCTGCTTACAAGAGTTAAATATTCATTTTAATAAGCCTTATATGGCCTCTATTCTAACTTTTATTATTATTATTATCCTTTTTCTTTTATTACCTTTTTCAATTTCTCTGGTCCTATTCATATTCCTTAAGGGAACATAGAAAACAGTGAGGAAATAGAACAAGAAGAAGAAAGTGTCAAAGAGAAAAGTTAACACACAAATAAAACCAGCAGCTAAACAAAACTCTAGAGCAGAGAGAGAAGTTAATCAATTGAATAAACCCATCAAAATAAATGATGGCCAGAGGGCAATAAAAAATTACAAACCATACTAAGAAACAGGAAGACATGGACCAGTCTAATGAACAAACTAAAAACCAGGAAGAGATGCAGAACATCGAACAACTAATCAGAGCTGTCCAAACAATTATCATAGACCAACTTAATGAAGTGAAGGAAGAGATTAAGGATATTAAGACACTGGGAGAACATACTGAAGAAATTGTAAACATACATAAAAATATAACGGATATGATGGTGATGAAAAAGATAGAAAAAATCCAGCAGGGACTTAGGGATTTAAACAACAACACAAAAAAATACAAACATACGCATTATAGGCATCCCAGAGAGAGAAGAGAAGGGAAAGGGAACAGAAGGAGTGCTGAAGGAAATAATGGCTGAAAACGTCCCAACCATATTGAGGAAGATGTATGTACATGTCTAGAAAGAACAGCACCCCCCAAACAGTATAAATCCTAACAGACCTACTCCAAGACATATACTTGTCAAAATGGCCAATGCTCAAGACAAAGAGAAAATACTCAAGGCAGCAAGAGAAAAGAGAACCATCGGATACAAGGGAAGCTTAATTAGATTAAGTGCTGATTTCTCAACTGAAACCATGAGGGCAAAAAGACAGTGGTATGACATTGTCAACATACTCAAAGAAAAAAACTTCCAGCCATGAATTCTCTATCCAGCAAAGCTGGCATTCAAAAATGATGGAGAGTTCAAAATATTCACAGATAAACAGAAATTAAGAGAGTATGCCAATAAGAAAACTGCCGTTCAAGAAATACTAAAAGAAGTTCTACAGATTGAAAGGAAAAAACAGGAGAAAGAGAGTTGGAGGAGAGTGTAAGAACAACTAAAAGACAAAAAGAGCAATAAAAACAATATATGACATACATAAACCCAAAGAAAATATGGCTGATGTAAGAAATTCAAGGAATTCAAGGGATTCAAGGAATTTGATAACAGTGTAATAACACTGAATGTCAATGGATTAAATTCAAGAGTCAAGAGACACAGACTGGCAGAATGGATAAGGAAATATGACCCATGTATATGTTGTCTACAAGAAACCCACCATAGACCCAGGGATTCAAGGAGGTTGAAAGTGAATGGCAGAAAAACAATTTTACAAACAAACTACAACCAAAAAAGGGCAGGAGTAGCGATCCTAATATCGGACAAAATAGACTTTAAATGCAAAACTATTGTAAGAGACAAAGATGGACACTGTATATTAATAAAAAAAGGTAATCTTTCAAGAAGAAAGAACAATAATAAACATTTATGCACCTAATCAGGGTTCCTCAAGATATATGAGGCAAACACTAGAAAGACTAAGTGGAGACATAAATGCCTCTAAAACTATAGTGGGGGACTTTAATACACTGTTATCACCATTAGACAGAACATCTCGACAGAGAATCAATAAAGAAACAAAAACTCTGAATAATACATTAGAGGATGGGGGCCTAATAGATATATACAGAATGCTACACCCAAACACAGAGGGATATACATTCTTCTCCAGTGCACATGGATCATACTCCAAGATAGACCACACGCTAGGCCACAGAACAACTCTCAATGAATTCAGAAAGATTGAGATTATACAAAGTAATTTCTCTGACCACAGTGGAATGAAATTGGAAATCACTAAGAGCCAGAGAACCAGAGTAGGCACAAAGATATGGAAGTTAAACAACACACTCTTAGAAAATCAGTGGGTCAAAGAGGAAATCACAAAAGAAATCAGTAACTACCTTGAAATGAATAAAAATGACAACACAACATATTAAAACCTTTGGAATGCAGCCAAAGCTGTACTGAGAGGGAAATTCATAGCCATAAATGCATATATCAAAAAAGAAGAAAGAGTTAAAATTGAAGACCTGACTGCATACCTGAAGGAATTGGAAAAACAACAACAAACTAACCCCAAAGGAAGTAGAAAGAAGGAAATAACAAAGATTAGAGCAGATCTAAATGAAATAGAAAATAAAAAGCACTAGAAAACATAAACAAAACCAAAAGCTGGTTCCTCGAGAAGATCAATAAAATTGACAAACCCTTAGCCAGACTAACAAAGAAAAAGAAAGAACAGATGCAAATACACAAAACGAGAAATGAGGAAGAGGATATCCCTACTGTCCCCACAGAAATAAATAGTATCATAAGAGGATGCTTTGAAAAATTATGTGCCAACAAGAATAATAATTTAGAGGAAATGGACAAATTCCTAGAAACTCACAAGCAGCCTAAATTGGTGAAAAGAAGAAATTGATGAACTCAACAGTCCAATTACAAGTAAAAGATAGACTCAGTCATCAAAAGCCTCCCAACTAAGAAGAGCCCAGGACCAGATGACTTCACAGGTAAATTTGACCAAGCATTCTGGAAAGAGCTAACACCAATCAAGCAAAAGCTCTTCCTAAAAATAGAAGTAGAAGGAACATTGCCTAACTCATTCTATGATGCTAATATTACCCTAATACCAAAGTCAAACAAAGATGCCACAAGAAAGGAAAATTATAGTTCAATCTCTCTGATGAACCTAGATGCTAAAATCCTCAGGAAAATACTTGCTAATCGCATTCAACAACATATCAAATTAATTATACACCATAACCAAGTGGGTTTCATCCCAGGTATGCAAGGATGGTTCAACATAAGAAAATCAATAAATGTAATACACCACATAAACAGATTGAAAGAAAAAAATCACATGATCATCTCTACAGATGCAGAAAAAGCATTTGACAAAATACAGCACTCTTTCCTGATAAAAACACTGCAAAAGATATTAATAGAAGGAAACTTTCTGAACATGATAAAGAGTATATATGAAAAACCCACAGATAACACATCTTCAATGGTGAAGTCCTGAAAACTTTCCCTCTAAGTTCGGGAACAAGAAAAGGATGCCCACTATCACAACTCCTATTTAACATTGCCTTAGAAGTACTTGCTAGAGCACTGAGGCAAGAAAAAGATATAAAAGGCATCCAAATTGGAAAGGAAGAAGAAAAAACTTCACTATTTGCAGATGACATGATCCTATACATAGAAAGCCCTGAGAAATATACAACAACGCTTCTGGAACTGATAAAGGAGTTCAGTAAAGTCACAGGCTATAAGATCAATGCTCAAAAATCAGTAGCATTTCTGTACACCAATAACAAGGAATCTGAAAAGGAAATCAAGAAAAAAATACCATTTACAATAGTAACTAAATGTACCAAATACCTAGGAATAAATTTAACTAAAGATTTAAAGGACTTATATACAGAAAACTACACAACACTGTTAAAGGAAATCAAAGAAGACTTAAATAAATGAAAGAATATTCCCTGTGCATGGATAGGAAGACTAAACATCATCAAGATGTCTATCCTACCCAAACTAATCTACAGATTTAATGCAATCCCAATAAAATATCAACATAGCATTTTTTACTGAATTGGAAAAACTATCAAATTTATTTGGAGGGGCTAGGGACCCCGAATAGCCAAAGACATATAGAAAAAGAAAAATGAAGTCAGAGGAATCACACTACCTGACTTTAAAACATATTAGAATGCTACAGTGGTCAAAACTGCAGGGTATTGGCACAAGGATAGATATAACGACCAATGGAACTAAATTGAGGTTTCTGATATAGATCCTCATATATACAGTCATCTGATATTCGACAAGGCCACCAAGCCCACTCAACTGGGAGAGAATGGCCTCTTCAACAAATGGTGTTTGGAGAACTGGTTATCCATCTCTAAAAGAATGAGAGAGGAACACCATCTCACACCTTATACAAAAATCAACTCAAGATGGATCAAAGATCTAAACATAAGAGTCAAGACCATAAAGACCTTGGAAGAAAATGTAGGGAAACATCTACAGGACCTTGTAATAGGAAATGGTTTCATGAACCTCACACCCAAAGCATGAGCAGCCTAAGAAAAGATAGATAAATGGGATCTCCTCAAAATTAAAAACTTCTGCACCTCAAAGGACATTATCAAGAAAGTAAAAAGCAGCCTACCCAATGGGAGAAAATATTTTGCAACCATATACCTGATAGGGACCTAATATCCTGCATATATAAAGATATCCTACACCTCAAAACTAAAAAGACAAAAAACCCATTTAAAAAATGGGCAAGTGACCTGAAAGGACATTTCACCAAGGAAGAAATACAAATGGCTAAAAAGCACAAGAAAAGAAGCTCGACATCACTAGCTATTAGGGAAATGCAAATCAAAACTACAATGAGATACCATCTTACACCCATTAGAATGGTGGCTATTTAGAAAAACAGCAGACTATATGTGTTGGAGATGATGTGGAGGAATGGGAAAACTTGTCCACTGCTGGTGGGATGGTAGAATGGTTCACCACTATGGAAGACAGTTTGGTGGTTCCTCAAAAAACTAACTATAGAACTTCCATATGATCCAGTGATTACACTGCTTCATATATACCCTGAAGAATTGAAAGCAAAGACACGAACAGTTATATGCACACCATGTTCATAGCGGCATTGTTCACTATTGCCAAAAGTTGAATCAACCCAGGTAACCATCAACAGATGAATGGATAAACAAAATGTGGTAGATACATACAATGGAATATTACTCAGCTGTAAGAAGGAATAAAGTGCTAACACATGGAATAACATGGATGAAAATTGAAAACCTTATGTTGAGTGAAGCAAGCCAGGAATTGAAGGATGAATAGTACATGACCTCACTGATACAAATTTAGGAAATTGAGCAGTCTCAGAGAGCGATTGTCTGTAATATATGTTTACAAGAAATAGAAAGAGAAGAGAAGGTTGTGAGCCATCACCCATATGGACATAATCTATGATAGAGTATAGTTGCATATTGAAGGGATAGGACAGGAAGGTAGTGATATTATTGGGTTGGATGGTGCAGGGTTGACAGGTGGATAGATTGGGAAGGGTGGGTTAGAAGGTCCAGGATACTGGGGGGAGGTTGGGAGAGGGACCAGGTAAACACTGGGGATTTGTGGGTATAAGGTTGGAAGTACAGAGGTGGGAATTCTCTTATGGCAATATGACAAGGAAGGTTCACTGGTTTAGGGTGCTTATGGGGGTGGGAACATTCTGGACAGGGCACACCTGGAGCAGGCTTCTAGGGAGCAGGTGAGTGTTCATTCTGTCATAATGTGCTGTATCAGTAGGTGGAGACCCACATAATGAGTGGGAAGGAGTTGGACTCCTATCTTTGGGAGGACTGATTTGTTCAGAAATAGACAGGTGGGAGTCTCTCAAGAGCAAGGGCAGTTCCTAACAGGGGAGGACAAACCAGTGTGTCAAGTCCTCTTTTTGCATGTAACTGAATCTTGTCATCCATCGATCAAGCCAGGGGGTAGTTGTGGGTCCCAAGGGGATGATGTGGGAAGTATAGAATAGATCAAACAGGGGGTATTTAGTGGTCAGTGGAAATGTTCTTCATTACCATACATTGATGGACACAGGACATGGTAAATTTCATCAAAATTTATAAAAGTGTACGATCTGAAATGTAAACCATAGTGTAAACTATTGACAATGTTTAGTAGCTATGTTTCACTATTTGTATATCAGTTATAACAATGCTACCATCCACATATAAAATGGTATTAATATGTGGAGGAGGAATGGGGGAAGATGTTGGGTATATAAGAGTCTCCTGTATTCTGTGTGTGACTTTGCTGTGACCTAAAACTTATTTGAAAACAAAATGAAAATAGTGAGACACTGGAAATGAGAGGGGGAAAATGCAACAGTACAGACTGGACACCAGATATTGCAGTGATGAAAGGCAAAAGGTCAATATAATTTTTTTAATACATATTTTTCATTTTTTACAAATATCCCAATCTTTTAATTTCATTTCATTTTTAGTTTTTTTAAAAAAAATTTATCTCTTACATTTAATTTTATCATTATTATTTCATTTTTTCTATTAATTGTATTCAGCTATTGTAGTGGATACATCTTTGAAGAAGCTTTGGATCACAGAAGGATTACAACTGGGCCAGGGGAGGATTGTTGGTGTGCATTGTCAGGGATGGGGTATGCATTGGAGGAAGTTCACCTGAGCATAAATATAAGGTATATAAAAATGTTCAAATGTTCACAGGGCATTGTCACAGTGGGTGGAGAATCACTCAATAAATGAGAGAATACTGAATTCCCATCCTGGAGAGCTCTGCTACATTCTCTAAGGGAGCAGCAACAGTCCCCCAAGTACAGGAGTAATGACTGGTGAAGGAGGATGATCCACAGATGGGCCCTTGATATTGATGACTAGCCTTATGAGTCTTTGCTCTTGAAATTGAAACTTAGCTATTGTTATGGGGTGCCTAAGGGTTGCCTCCTGAGAGCCTCCTTGTTGCTCAAATGTGGCCTCTCTCTAAGCCAAACTCAGTATATGAATGCATTACCTTCCTCCCAGCGTGGGACATGACTCACGGGGATGAGCTTCCCTGGCACGGAGGGATTGCTACCAAGCACCATCTGGCAATGCTACTGGAAAAAGACCTTGAATAAAAGGGGGAAAATGTAAAGACAAATGAGTTTATATGGCTAAGAGACTTCAAAATGAGTCCCAAGGTCATTCCAGAGGTAATGCTTATGCACATCTCAGTAGGATCTCAGAATTCCAAAGTGGATATCACCCCAAACAGTGGGGCTCCTGAGGGATCTGGAGACACCAGGCCCTATGTCAGGGCAGATAGTTCCAGTGTTTGTGCCTTGCAAGTGGGCCCTACTTTGGAGTTTGTGCTCCTGAGAGTGACAGATTTGGACTCAACTATGTCTTCCCTGCACATGGCTCATCGGTCCCTTCTATTCAAACCTATACTTGGTGCTGGAGTTTGTAGGTGTATATCCAGAGACTTGAGTCTTTGGGCTATCCATGCGCCAGCTGGGCCCAGAACCTCGGTGGAGCAGCAACTCCTACTCTACAGCCCATTGGACTCACCCAGGACAACTAAGAAGGAGATGATGTTGGATGGCAGTCATCGCAGGGAATGGATGCAGCTTCAGGCAGGATAATCCCATCCATCTTCCCCATGGGATATAAGTCCCCTCTCAATTGGAGGTGGAGTGGACATCACCATCCCAGACTCCTCAGGATGGGGGGAAGAGCTATGGTCAAGAGAGGACTTACTGGTATTCTACTATAGACATATTGTGTTTCTAGCAATGGAAGAAATTACAACATTGATGTGGAGCCAGTGGCTACTGGATGCTTTGGGGGCAGGGAGAGGGAAAAGCAGTTGTAAGACAGGGGCTTTTTCAGGACTTGGGAATTGTCCTGAGTGACATTGCAACGACAGATATAGGCCATTTTATATCATCATATAACATGCAGAACTGTGTGGGAGAGAATGTGGTCTACAATGTGAAGTATGGTCCATGCTTAATGCCAAATCCCCAGGTTCTGTTTTTCAATTGCAATTAATGTGCCACACTAATGAAGGATGTTTATGTGGGAGGATGTGGGAGGTGTGGGAGGTGGGACATATGGGAATCTCTATATTTTTTGTGTATCATTTATGTAATCTAAGTATGTTTTTTAAAAAAATAAATAAATAAAAGATAAATCACTGATTCTGTCTTTGAGCAATTCACATCTGCTTTTATGTGCCTCTACTGTATTTTTAATCACATCCATCTTGTCTTTCATTCCCATAAGGTCTGTTACTTTTTTTTGCAGACTTTCTAATTGTCCTTTATGCTCACTCGGTGTCATATTTTCTTTCAATTCTTTGTATTGATTTAGGATAGTTGTGTGATTATCATTGATTTATTGTCTTAAATCTTGTATTGCCTCGGGATATTTGGTTTGTTACTTTGGATGGACCATTTCTTCCTGTTGCCTAGTATGGCGTGCAATTTTTTGCTGATGTTAGGCATCGGAATACTTTGGTGAGTTTACTCTGATGGCCAGTTTCTCTCTCTTGCCTATAGCTTTTTTCACAGCTCTTCTTTGATATTTCTTTCTAAGTCTTTAAAATTTCCCTCTTAAGTTATCAAAATCAGGCCAGGGACTCACTAATGGGGTGCAGATTTTCTCCCAGGAGTTAGGGTACTGAGAGAATCAAAAGTAGATTTTGTCCATGCAATTTCCAGACCAGCCAGCAGATGGCACTCACCAGCCCACCTTTCTCCAGTGGTTTCAATCTGTTTTCCTGTGTTTTGATCTGGCAAGAGCCGAGATACAAAGTGGACTCTGCTGTCCGAATTCACTGGTGAAAAGCCCCCCAACTCCCCAATCCTTTTCCCTTGTAACAGCTGACAAGGATGAAGATGTTTGCTCCCCTCTCAGTCAGCTGCAGTGAGCCAGGGGTTTAACCCAAGCTTAATATCTTGGGGGGTGGGGGTAGGTGCCCTTCCCAGCTGCTGCAGGGCTTTGGTAACTCATGTTCTTTGCTTTGGGTTCTTTTTCTCTTTGTCCCTCACCATCCTGGGAGTTGTGAAGCACTGTCCTGGTCTGCTGATCCTCAAGGCAGGTCTCTCAGACACCTTTTGGCTCTTTCTCCATTGTTTTTGTGAGAGAGTTGAGCCCTGCTTGCCTATTCTGATGCTATGCTCCCAGAATTCCTTTGAAATTTATGTTACTGAAACAGGTCATATGGGAAATTAAAACCCTTGAAAACTGTTTATCCATTAAAAAATAAAGCTATGTGATAAATTAGATTTCAGACAGAGAGGGTTCTAACTGTAGAGACAGGTTTTGTGTTTTCCAAAACTTGAAGAAAGATTGAAACCCACTTGAGTCCATGCTAGCCTTTCTGCCACTGCAAACTTCATAAGGACAGATGGCTAGTTCTCTTGGCTTGACTCTAGGGGAAAACAGACATTTCCATATTCACAACCATTTAACTTTATTCTAAGGCAATAAAAGATTTTGAGAATGGCCTTCAAACTTGGCTACTATAGTCTCAATACATGAAGGCTTTATAAGAATATATTTCTAAGACTTTTTTTTTTTAGAAACAAATTTCCAGATCTTTTGAAATCCACATGTACACTATTTTAAAACAGATCTTCCTAAGAATATATCTGTGAAGGAGAAGCATTTCAACTGACTTTTCAAAGTCACCCTCTCCTACTTGATAAAAGACCTATATACCTCTCATTCAACCCTACTCTTAGTATATATAATTACCTTAGGGTTTAAAATCTCCAGAGAAGCTAAAAAGTGATAATTTGAAATATTATATGTAAGGTGATTTACAAATCTTTGTAGTTCAACAGTTTCCAATACTGTGCTTCCTACAAGGTTGATTGAAATCCCATTCTTATATTTATTAGAGTAATTAACAAGCCATTGATTTCACATACATGAAACAACATTTGGTAACCTCTGGAGGATGACACTTTCTGATTTAATGCTAACTAACTAATCTGGAACAATGTGTTTCTGATTGGCATGTTAGCTGGCCACTATTAAACCATTTTTTTTAAAATTAAAACTTAGCCTAATATCACACTTTATGTGCTTAAATATTTTGAAGTTAATAACAAATACCATTAGAAATTTAATTTGAGTTATATAATATCAATATAGTGCCATCACATATTAATCAAGTACAACCCATTTCTTGAGCTCTATCACAAAATGGATAGTATAAAATGTAAATGTTTTAAAGATTCAAAAAGAAACAGATAGTCTCAAATGGGGTTTCTCCCCTAGAATCTAAGTTTTTAATGTAATCATTGATATCAATTAGAACATTGTATTTTATTGTCCCAGAAGATATAACCATTATTTCTTTTTCATGTCTTAAAAAATTTATTTGATGATCTCAAACAATCCTCAGAGCCTGTTTTGAAATTTAGGCTTTTAGCTTGATTATGTTGGTTTAGTTAGTATTGATCATATTTTTAGTAATTGCCTTCTTTCATTATTTTATTTAATTTTAAATGAATGAATATTGAATTTTATCAGAAGAATTTTCCACATTTATTGATATGAATATACTTTTCTATCTTTTTAATTTTTTATATAGTGAATTAAGATAATAACTTACAAAATGATGAATCTTCCTTCCAGTTCTGTGTCTTACTTGGTCTTTTGACATAGTTCTTCTGACACATTGCCAAACTCCATTTGCTATATCTTAGTTATGCTTTACAATCTACATCAATCATCAGTTTGTTTTCAGACTATATTTTTCACTTACAGTATTAATGGTATGCTCATACCATGATGTATGACAGAGCTTTTATTCTGCCTTCTATCTTGTCTAAGATATTTTAAATAACATTTGGAGTTAACTTGAAGAGAATTTTAAGTACATAGAATCTAAGAAAATTTCCAATTAAGTGAGTACGGATGTATCTCTGCAGACCCTTGAAGAAATAATTATTTCTAATTTTTAATTCCTGTTTTCTCTGCTAGGCTGACAGCTTCTTGAGGGAACAGGAAATGGTCTGAACAGGAAATATCTGTTGTTATCTGTACCAACAGATAACAAGAGTTATCACCTACAGGGAAGTTTTACTATGATATTAAGTCTTTGGATCCAAGCCTTGTGTCAAGCCCCTGTGTACTATTTGTCAAATGACTTTTCCTAAACCATAAATGTACCTAGAAAACACTTCAAATTGGCTCAAACCAGGGAATTCATGTAAATGTCCTGAAAGAATGAATATAATAAAGAAAACTTGGGAAATTACATAAGAAGACCTGAGAGAAAATAACTAAGCTTGGCAAGAACAATTAGCTACATGTAATCACATATGTATTCTTGATACAAAAATGCACATTTTCACTAAAACCAAATATATTTTAAATTTTTCAATAGATTCAAATGGTGCCATGCTAGGTCAGTTTTGTGAAACACTAAAAAAAAAAGCTTTCTACTTCACAAATCCTTTATATGACAATAAGAATTATTTGTAACCAAAATGCATTAAGTGTTTCCTTTCATAGTTTTATGGAACTAAATCATGGTTGGAATAATGCTTAACAACCTAGATTAAAATACATACATGTAATATTCATAATCTATTGAATGATTTGTTCTGATCATTGTCATAAATTATCTGAAAAAAGGTTATCCTACAAAGCGTAGTCCTAGGAACATAGGTCTCACTATATATTTTCCTTAAATACATTCCTTTTGCCATTTTTTAAAATCTGAAAACCACAGTCAAGAAGCTGTGTAACTAACTGCTTCTCCTTTGAAATTAAACTCTTCTATGGCATATCAGTGCCCTCAAGTGTCAGAGAAATGGGAGGGTATGTGATTGTTTTTGACTATTCAAAAATTTTAAGTGTTATACTAAATGCTTCACCAATCCATTGATCTCAGTTGACTTTACCATTGAGGAATGACACAATGTGAGAAGTTCAATTCCATCATGAAGTTGTCAAAAAAATTGAATCAGTTCAGCTATGATGAATATATATGTATATATTGTAATATATACATATATATTAAAGTATATATATGTTATGAATATATAAAACATCTTTGATATTATATGTTATGATATGAAGAACTTTTATTTCTTTATTTTAGGAGCAATTCAGCCAAGGCAGCATCTATACTGTTTGGTCAATCTGAAGTGGGCAAATGGAAGTTAAACCATTACAAAACAATTAAATATGCCCCTGGCTCAAGGCATTTGCTTTTCCCTTCAACTGGAATGTTCTTCTCCTAGTTGCATGGAGATTCACTTCTTTAGTTCGTTCTGGTTCTATTCAAACATTACTATCAAGGAGAGAATGACTTTGTTCACAATTTCTTTGTTATAGTCTGTAGCAGTTTGGCAGTTTGATATAATTATGAATTCCAAAAATAGATATTGGATTATGCTTGTAAACTTGTCTGTTAATCTGGGCATGATTAAGTTATGATTAGGGCGTTAACTGGGCCACGTCAGTAGGGTGTTGAGCCCCACCCCTTGGTGGGTGGGGGAATCAAAAGTAAAAGGCAAGGCAAAGGACAGAGGGAGCAGTTTTGATGTTGGAGTTCTGGTGAGGAAGGAGAGAAGGCCCCAGGATAGAGATGAGCCATTTGCCTGAGAGTTCACACCTGGCCTTGTGGAGAGACGCAAAGCTTAGAGAGCCTCATAGTCTACAGCTGACCTTGTGGAGGAACCAGAGGAGCTAAGCCCAGAGAGAAATGCAGCCCTGGGAAGAGACGAACCCAAGAAGCCTGAACCCTGGCAAAAGTCGGCAGCTGTCTTGTTCCAACACATGGCAATGGACTTTGGTGAGGGAAGAAACTTACGCTTTATGGCCTGGTAACTGTGGACTTCTACCCCAAATAAATGCCCTTTATAAAGATCAACCAATTTCTGGTATTTTGCATCAGCACCCCTTTGGCTGACTAATACATAGTCCATATCTGTTTGGTTTCATTTTTTTTTTTTTTCCATATGGTTGCTACTGGCTCCATGTGGCTCTTTAACTTTAAATTAAAATTAAAATTTAATTCCTCTGTCTCACTATCAACATCTGAAGTGCTCAATAGCAAATGTGCTGCTATTATATTGGGCAGCACAGATATAGAACATTTCTACAGTCAGAGAGAGTTCTATTGAGTAGCAATGCTCCATGCCCTTACCTGCTTTGTGTTTATGTATAGTAATTATCAATAACTGATACTATATTAAAGTCAATTTATTCACAATTATTTTTTCTTTGTTAAGACTGAGAAATTACTGATTTTACTCACCACAATTCCTAGTATCTAAAATAATGCTTGGTACAAAGAATTGCTCAATAACCATTTACAGAAAGAAAGAGAGGCCAAAAAATTTTCATCTTCTTTGTATGTTCTAACATCTCCCACGTCGCCATTATCTGGTCTTTTAAACAGGCCTGAGAGCTATGTCCTTTGCTATTCTAGCCTAGGGCATTAAGTCCCCGTCAAAAATTCAACGTGTTAAGTTGGTCCTTAAGTACTTACGAGGAATATGAAATAGATAAATATGAACTTAAGGAAAGAAGTGGACATTTTGCTGATTTTGGGGGTGGGGGGGTGGGGAGAATTTTAGTCTATTTGCTGTTTGGCCTTTTAAGCACTAATGTACATACTCTAAGCAAGAAAGCATCTCTGGCCATGAATTACTGAATGAATAATGTAAAGTATTTAAGGGAAAAAATGACCTAGAGAAAAAGGATCTCCATGCTTAGCTTAGGGACTAGAACATAGCAGAGGACAAAATAAATTAAAAGATAAATGAAAAGCAGAAACAATTAATCAATATAAATTTTAAAACAATAAATGCATGAGGTTTTTTGTTTTTTGTGTTTTTTTGTTTTTTTTTGATGTTGTTATTGTTGTTTATTGAGCTACCTGGGCAGGGGATTAAAAATGAGACCACATATGTGGGAAGTCAGTGATCAACCACTGAGCCACATAGGCTCCCCTGAGCTGGTTTTATCTTTTTGTTTGCTTGTTGTTCATCTTTGTTTTTAGGCGGCACTGGGAACTGAACCCAGGACCTCCCATGTGGGAAGCAGGCTTTTAACTGCCTGAGCCACATCCACTCCCCAAGCAAGAATTTTTAACATCATTTCTATGTCCAATGTTCATGTCCAAAACCTGTGTTGGGACAAATATTTGAATTCCTTTCAAAACAGTGGTTAATAGGTAGGAAGGAAGTAGCCCTTGATCTCACTTGGTCTAAGAGTGCATAGCTTTATTTATATTTCAGAAAGGAACTTGCATTTAGTTTAGGAGGAAATACTTATTAAAGAAAATAAAACAATGCAAACAAATAAGAGAAAAAATAGAAAGGAAATTTAGGAAAAAGAATAATTTTTTCACATATTGAAAGTTTTTTTGTTTGTTTGTTTTTAATTAGGACATATCAGGGATTGAATGCACGACCTCATATATGGGAAGCAGGTGCTCAACCACTGAGCTACATCCACTCCCCAACATTTTAAAATATAGATTATTAACTTCAAAAAATGATTTAAAATGGAAGCAAAACAGGATCACCCTCACCTTAGTATTCTAATACAAAAGAGAGTCTAATAAAACTTATATATTATAACCTTGCCACCATTCATATGTCTAAAGGAAATCTGACTCAAAAAGATAGGAACTAAAGTGCTCTTACAATTAGCAGTATCTCCTTTGAGCAGATATATTTCATATATGCTCTTTCTTATTACTGAATTTATAGAAAATACAAAATATTCTCTCTAAGACAAGACTTTATCTAATACAGTGAGAAAATTGCATGTTATTCCTCGAAATTAATAAATTTCATGGGATTTGTGGAGGCTGCTTTCATACTATAGAAGAATATTCCAAATGACAAAAAATTATTTTCTCTTCAAAATTTACATTAGAGTTTCAATATAGCTATGGACAAATTCACCAAATGAAGATGATCGTGGCAAGATTTCTTAAGTAATATACATGACTAAGTCAAGTGCAGAGCTTCACCTACTTTTAAATTTAAATCCACATATCATATGAACCTGGATTTAATATCCTGATCAATTTCCTTAAAAAACTAAGTGACTTGACCAATTTTGATCTTTTTGAGCATGAATTTAAGAAGAAAGATATCATGCAAATATTTATTGAAGATCTTTTATGCATTGACCTTATGCTAGATTGTAAGATTACACTGGTGAGAAAGTATACATGACCTTTCTTTGATCAAGTTTTTATTCTTATTAAATTATAGATATATATTTACAATTGTAATTTAGGCTTCTGTTTTTAGCCATGGTGGAGTAACAAGGTTTGAACCTAACTTCCCATTATAAACAACTAGAGAACTCTGAAATATATATAAAATAATAATTTAAAAATATTTAATCAAAGGATGCAGAGAAATGTAAGCATTAATAGAGGGAAACAAATGAAGTGAGTTCTAAATAACTCCATTTTTCTGCTTGAGGCAGTTTCTAGGCAGCACATGAAGGGAAGGGAAAAAATCAGAGTTGAGCTATTTTCCAGCTTGTGATAGTTAGACATAGTAGTACAAGCATGTTCAGTTAACTGGAAATTACAAGTCATTGTTCCAGAAAGGAAGGAACTATAAAGGAAAAACATTTTCAAAATTCTGCATAGGAATCTTGAATATTTTCTAAGTATTAGGTCCCTCTTGTATGGAAAGAAATGTCCCAATACAGTCAAAACAGCAATTCCCAGAGAATTCACAGGTGAGGAGATATTTAAACTCCAGTCAGACAAGGTGGAAACCTGTGGAATTGAGTGGAAACACCAGAGAAAGAGTGGGCTAATAGTAGAGCCCTTGAACTAACACTACTCTCGAACGTCCCTTGTAAAACTGAAAACTAGGTCTCAGATGGATCAAATAATATTCAAGTAACTTAAATGCCTTATTAAGAAAAAGTCCAATGAAAGACAAAATTAAATAAAAATATAAAACTGTAATTCACTGATGTGAGGTTACTAATGTAACCTTTACAACTTACAGCATCAAATCAAAAAATTTCTAGAAAAGATAAGAAAACACTAATGTAACCCAAATCAGGAAAACAGTCAATCAATAGAAATAGGCAAAATATATGAAGGATGATGGAGCTAGAAAAAATATATATTTATAGGAGTTATGTATATTAACATTATGAAAAACAGAAAATTTTATAGTTGACATTTAAAATGCCCCTATCCATCACTGATATAGCAAGTAGACAGAAAATGATGATCATATAAAGATATAGTTATAGAAATTTTGAACAACAAGCTCAATAAACTAAATGTATTTACTATGTATTAAACATTTACCTCAGCAACAGAAGTCATATTGTTTTCTTCAAATGCACATAGAACACTCAGAAATATAAGCCACATGTTGGCTCATTAAACATATAAAGTAGAGGAATAAAACTTATAAAGATAGCCAAATTGAAAATGTAGAGATAAAAAACACACAGTTTCATAATGCTCAATAAACCTAAAGCAGTATGAACACACAGAAAACAATACCACAAGAAGCATCATAATCAAATTGTTGAAACCAGTGTTAAGGAATAACTATTAAAGCAGACAAAAAAATAAAACAATGCACAAAAGAAATAAGCAAACATATGAGCTAGAGAAGAAAAAACATGAATTGCAGCAGATTTCTCATCCAAAAGAATGCAAGTCGGAAGGTAATGGAAGAAAATCTTTAATGTCTCCCTCCACCCACCCCACCCCCCCAAAAAACCTATCAACATAGAATTTTATATCCCAAAAAAGGTGTCCAAAAACATGTAGGTAAAAGTATAAAGTTTTCTAACAAACCAAATCTGGAAAAAAATTGTTGCCAACAGAGCTACACTACAAGAAATTTTCCAAAAATTATTCAGGTTGAAGGAAATAATAACCAATGGGAATGAGGATTTTTGGAAAATAATAAAAAGCAAAAAATGATGAATATTTGAATAAATGCTTTTGTTTATTTTTTAAATTTCTCTAAAATCTTACAACTCAAAGATTAAAAAAGCAAGAGCAAAATAATTTGTGGAAATTTAAAAATAAAAAAAATCTTTATAAAGAAAATGGTCAATAAGTATATAAAAATTCTTTTTTAATGTATTCTAAGCATTCATACATTCTCCCCAACAATCCTGAAGTGGAATTCATCAACTGCAGTCTTTCCAAACACACTACTTCAACTTTGTTTTAATAAATGGTCAGTGATCCATCAATTATAATACATTTTAATAGATAAAAACACAACTTCTGAGTCAGATGAAACAATATTTTGATTTTTGCTTGGCCACTTATTGTCAATGTAACAACTGGCAAGATATTCAACCCTTTTAGTTTCAGTTTTTCCATATTTAAATGGGTTATTTGCTAAATCACTCATTATGCCACAGCCACAGTTTTCTTTGCAAAAAGCAACACTGGTAATGCCCTTAATTGCAAAAATACTCAGGAATACTCATGTTAAAATCCAAATGACAACTAATGTGTATGGCTTGTAAAGTGCTTCATGATCTGGCACTACTTTAACTTTCTACTCTCTCATTCTATCCCTCACACTCTAGCCTTTATTTTCAGTCACTTTGCATGGCCTCTCAATCATTTTCTTAGGCTCTTTCCTCTAACTGAAAACATTTACAAACGCTTTTACTAAAGGAAGGTCATTCATGCTAAGTCTTCTTCTGTATCTGGGTAACTTCTGCTCATTTTCATTGTTATTTCACATGAGATGCCTTATCACTGCATCTTTGGTCAAATGCACCAGGTAAGTATCCCATACCCCCCTCTATTTCCCATCAGAGGGCATGCAAACCTGTAATAGCATTCTCATTTAGTCAATTGGCACCTCCAGTAGAATGCAAGAATTATGAGGGTGGAGATCATATCTAACTTCCTAGAGACAGCATTGACTGTAAGGCCTTTCACACAACACACAGCTGAGCTTCAATATATATTATTTAAGTATACTCTAGACAAATGAGTATAATTCATGCAAAATGGATCCCAGTGCTGTTGGCAGTTGGCATTCCAAAAAATTACCTTATTTTAAGTGAGGATATTGTTGTTTCTTGAGCTTTTTTTCCACCTTTGTTGATTGTTCATTGCTTCTGATTAGATTTGGATCTGGAATTTGTTATTTGCCTATTCCTTTGAACTCATTTTTTAAATTCTCTAGGTTGTTAGAGAGCCTTAGTCCAGGATTTGGAAACTAATTTTCCTTAACTCTCTGTTTTAGTCAAATGTGTGGTGACCACAATTTATGCAAAGACCCAGAACAAGAGTTGGTATTACATTCCAAAGATCAAATTCTTGCTAGTCTACGAAGCAAATAGGGCAAAGCTTTTAAAACCAGTTAAATGTCCTACTGAAACAAAAACTAGAAAGTTGAACAAAGCTCTTATGCTGTTTCAATTTTACTTTCTGATGTCATTTCCATTGCTATCACAGTGTCTTAATACTATAATCTATTGCCGTACTTTACAATTTCTTTTATAGCTAAAGTAGTAAAGGTCAAAAGTTTCTGAACAAAAAGTGCATAAACTTATTTATTATTCTGAGATCTATTTTTTTTTACCTGTTGTCAAATTCAATTTTGTATTCAGGCCAGTTGCGAATAATTAATATTTGGCCCCAAATATTAGTGTGCAACATCTACTTATTATTTACCACATAATTTTTTGTTCGTTCAAAATAATATACTATAAGTTCTTCTTTTTGTAGTATGGCATTCTACTGAAACAAAATTATGTTTTAAATTAAAAGAAATTAATATGCATAAGTAATATATGCATATTATACATGTAGGCATAATAAAACTATTCATAAATATACATATAGAAGCATATATAGTATAATTTATAATGTAAAATAGTTTGGAGTAATATTTTATAAGCATTCAATGACACCAAATGCCATTTAATAAATCCACTTTTTTTTTATTTTTAATTTTATTTTTTTCTTGGGCTGGCTTCTTTTTATTCATATTCTTTTTTATCTTTATTTTTAAAGAAGTTTTAGATTACATAAATATTACATCAAAAATATAGGAGATTCTCATATACCTCATTGCCCTCCCTTCCCACACTTTCCCCCATTAAAAACATCTTTCATTACTTTGGTACAATTGTTACAATTAATGAACACATTGAAGCATTGCTGCTAAGCACAGTCTTTAGTTTACATTATTTTTTATACTTTGCACTGTACAATTTTAAATGTTTTGACAAAATGTATAATGGCTTGTATCCAACATTGCAATATCATGCAGAACAATTCAAATGTCCCAAAAATGACCCATGTTACACCTATTCTTCCCTTTCTCTCCCCTCAGAACCTCTGGTGACCACTGCCTTTTTAAAAATGTTACAAGCTCTTCTATTACTAGAATAATAATAAGCTTACTTTAGTCCAGGGTTTCTTAAACTTTTTTGTTCCACAGACCCCTTTGCCAGTCAGGTGAAAACCAGACCCCTTACTGAGTCCACACTATACTGTGTATTATTTCATAAATATATCACACCTGCAACAACACATCCCCACAAGAATGTTTTTTTGAATTTCAATTCAAGCTCATGGACCCCTTGTTAAGAAACTCTGCTTTAGTCCATAGCTGCATTCCTACCTAATGTTTGTTTGCTCCTCAATCTTGAGGATTAGGGGATGGAGTTTCCCACTCTGCTTCTGATTGAGAGGGGGCTTAGATTCCATTGGGCAGATGAATGGAACTGTCTTGCAGTTGTTGATACTCTCTGTTTTTTGGGATGGGCATTGTCCATCATCATCCTTTTTTTAGTCATCCTGAGTAAGTCCGATGAACTGGAGAGTAGGTATTGGCTGCAACTCTGCTGAGATTCAGGGCTCAACCAGCATATGAACAGACTGAAGACTTAAGTATCTGAGACATATATTTAATGGGTATAGTGCTAATTATAGATTCAAATAAAAGGGCAGAAAAACCATGTGTAAGAAAATTATAAATGAGTCTAACTCTGTTACATTGGGGAGAAAGTTAACATATATTCCAAGGTAAGTCCCATCAATGGTGTGCCAATTTTCTGGGTTTGTCTGCCCTGTCTGTAGTGTCTAGATATCTCTACAGCCCTCAGGAGAATCCCTGCTTGAGGCACTGTTTACTGTGGAGGCAATGTGAGCCTCCAGAGGTGTGCATATGTTTAACCTCTGGAATGACCTCCCAACTCACTTTGAAATCTCTTAGCTATAAAAACTAATTTGTATTTACTATTCCCCCCTTTTGGTCTAGGTCTTTTTCCAAATGTATTGCTATTTGGTGATTGATAATAATCCTTTGTTGCCAGGGAGGCTCATCCCTTGGAGTCCTGTCCCATGCCAGGGGGAAGGTAGTGAGTTTCTATACTGAGTTTGGCTTAGAGAGAGGCAACTTTAAGCAGCAAGGAGGCTTTCAGGAGGTAACTCTTAAGCTATATATATCACTAGGCTAAGTTTCAATTTGACAGAAACAAGATTCATAAATATACACCTCAATACCAAAAGCCTGACATATTATTCTGTCCTCCTTTGCTAGGCACTGTCCCTGTAATTTAAAGATTCTTGCCACTCTATTAGAGAATGTAGTTGGACACCCCAGGATGGGAATTCAATAATCCGGTGGTTATTGTGTGGGTCTCCACCCACTGAGATAATACCCCATGACCACATGAATGCATTAATGTTCCGTAGAGGCATGCAGCAGGGGTACCCCTCCCCACACATCCCCCCATCACTGACATCCAGCACCAGTAATCCTACCCTGCCACAGATGCAACCTTCAGCAATCCAAAACCTCCCCCAAAACAAAGACAAAAATAAATAAATAAATGAATAATTTAAAAATTTTGCATTTTACCTTTCATCACCAAAAGATCTGTTATCTTTCATGTATATTTACAATCTCCTCTGTATGTTCCCCAGTGTCTTATTTTGTCTTCACTTTATTTTCTAAGAAGCTTTAGTTCATAGAAAAGTCACATAGAAAATATAAGGGATTCTCATATACCCTCCTCCCCGCTCCCCCCCCACATCCTCCCCTACGAAAAGCATCCTACATGAGTCTCGTAGATTTGTTACAGTTGATGAACAAATATTGAAATATTACTACTAAACATAGTCAAAGGCTGACATTATGGCTTATACTTTATACCGTGTAAGTTTATAGTTTCTGACAAAATGTATAGTGGCTTATACTCAGAGTGAAGACTAAGAATGAAACATCTGTAAGACATTTAGTATATTTTCAGAAAAAAATATAGTGTATTTGAGAATGCTAGATCATGCAGAACAATTACACTGCCCCCAAAATGCCCTATAGTCTACCCAATCATCCCTTTCCCTCCCCTCAGATCCTATGGCAACCATTAAGCTTCAGTTTTTGAAGAATAAGGTTCATAGTTACATGCATTAATATTAAGGACTTGACATACAAGTCTGTTTTCTTTTATTAGTCACTGCTTATGTTCACCAGAGATTCTTGCCCCTCTATTTGAGAATGTTGCAGGACTTCCCAGGATGGTAGTTTAGTATTTTCTTTATTGTGTGGGTCACCACCCACTGATATAACACCCTCTGGCAAGATGAACACTTTCATATTCTATAGACGCATGCCCCAGGTACACCCTTTCCTACGTATCCCTTCACACTGACCCTACACCAGTAACCCTCCCCTGCCATAAATGCCAAAAGAACATTTCAACAATTGTAGTTTCAACCACAGATCAAAAATCCCCAAAACTCTTTCTGATGTTCTTTCTTCTTACTAGATGTTCCAAGATTGTTGTTTTTTTTTTTTAAATTGTATATTTAAATCACACAAACAAAATACAGGACCTTATTTGTTATATTAGAAATAGTACTTTGTTTGCACATTCCATTATCAAATATGTTTGATCAAAAGAGAAGCTAATTCTGATTGCTTCTGCAGCCCCAGAATTCATAACATTTAATTTTCTATTAAAGTTATTTTTAGTTAAGCTTTGTAATTTATGGATAGTTTTCCTTTTATGGAATTATTAATCAGTATCACTCTTTTGTTTTCTTTGTCTCATTCAAGTTTACTTTTTTAAGTCACTTGAGCCTTGATTTTTTCACTGTGGTTGTTTGAATTATGTATCCCAATTCAGAAATATTCTTGGTCTTGACTCATATGTCTGTGGCTGTGAACGTATTGTAAATAGGATCTCTTCAACATAATTGTTTTAGATAAGGTGGGCCTAAAAGAATGGTATTGAGACTCAATCTGGGTTACTGGAGCTCTTTAGAAGTATAAGAAATTCTAACATTTGGGAAGAAAGCCACAGGGATGAGCCAGATGTCAGATGTCAGTGAGAACTCAGAAAAGAAAAGAGAGATAACACTATGTGACAGGAAAGACAAAGAACTCCAGGGACTGATGCAAGCCAGCACTGGAATGCTATTGACCCTGGCAGGAGGCAAATCTTCTAGCTTCTGAAACGATGAGATAATAAATGCCCATTATTTAAGGCAACCCACTGTGTGGTATTTGTGATAGCAGCTTGGAAAACAAAGGCATTTACTTTGTCGTTTATACTAAGTTAACTGAAGTGACCCACAATAAATCAGATTTATCTCTGTAATGTGTAAATTTTTTAGTGAATTGATGGCAGTTCAAAGAACACCAATACATTGTGTTTCTGTGAAACAATTGCTGTTTAGATATTTAAAAAATAACATAGAAAATCTCATGATAGTTTTAAAATTATTTGCTATATTATCAACATTTTTATCTTATAAATATAATACTAGAACTTTATATACCATGTACTTTTCTCAACTGCTTTCAATTTTGAAGTAAAAAATTCTACATCCATAGATATCACTTATTTTTTATTTTTTTTATCTTAAACTATGTATTACTTTAAACCAATGCATTTTTTATTTATGAATTCTCACATGAATTTTATTTGACCCTAGAGATTTTTGAGTTTCAGATATTTAATTATTTGACCACCTGTCTTTCCTGGACCTTCAGTTCTTCTGCTCTTGGGAATTTTAAGTAAATTCCCATCATCTGTCCTTAACCTGTTTGTTAAATTTAAAATGAAAACAGTCTCTTAACTGCTCAAAAGGCTGTTCTCAAGTAAATTATAATTACTAGAAACTTACTGTTTTTTAATAATGTACTGTCTTTATCTTGCAATGTATTCATACATGAATCATTTTATCTATTCTATTGAAAGTGATCATATCTTTGAATATTTTTTCAGTAGCAAGGAGTGAGTTTCTACCTATTTGTACTATAAACTTAATGATGGGATTTTATATATGTCATTTTTTTGCCCCATAATTCCTTTCATTTTGCTTCAAAGTAATTTCTGTCTTTATTTTCTTTACATTGTTTGCTATCTCAAATTTTGCTTCCATGAAAATGTGAGTTGGTATAATGATAATCATGTTCATCATTATACAATCTATGGTCTTTTCCCCCTATAAATTCCTCTTTTAATTCATATAAAGACCCTATGTTATAGGTTAAACTGTTTTTGTTCTATAGCTAAAGAAGTTAAAGCTAATGGCTTAACTAATTAGCTTACAGTTTAGTTAATGATTTGAAAAGGGATCCAGATTTAAGATTGTGCATTTCTAAGAGTTTCTTAATAAATCAGTGAAAGTAAATGATCACACTTTCTTTTTTAAATTTGTGTTAAGTTTCACACTTTTGCTGTAAATTTCTATGCATTTTGACAAATGCATAATGTCATGTATCACCATTATAGTATCATGAAGAATAGTTTCACTGCCCTAAAAAAAATTCCCGTGTTTAACCTATTCAGCCCTCTCCGTTCTCCTTCTGAAGCGCTGGTAATCACGAATCATTTTACTATCACTATAGTTTGTCTCCTTTCAGAATGTCATATAATTGGAATTATACAATATAATTGAAATTATACAAATACTGGCTGTTTTTACTTAGTAATATGATTTAAGGTTTATCTATTTCTGTCTGTTGCTTGATATTCCATTTCTTTTTATCACTGAATAAAATCCCTCTTCTAAACGTGAATCTCATTTTGTTTATCCATTAATCTATTCAAGGGAATCTTGGTTGTTTCCAATTTTCAATTTTTGTTCATTATGAATAAAACTGCTATAGGCTTTCACATGAACATTTGTTCATGGACATAAGTTTTCAAATCAAGCAGATAAATATTTTGTACTGTGATTTCTAGATAATAAATTTGAATTTGTAAGAAATTACAAAATTGTCTTCTATAATAGCTCTACCATTTTGCATTCTGAGCAATAATAAATAAAATTTCCTTTTTTTCCCACATTTTCACCAGCCTTTGGTATCCTCACTGTTTGTTTGTTTTTGTAATTCCCTAATAAAAAATTATTTTGAGCATATTTTCATAAGCTGATTTGCCAATTTTATATCGGCTTTATGTCGTTTGTCCATTGTTTAATTGGGTTACTTTTTTTCACATTGTTGTGTTTTAAGTGTTTTTTTTTTTTTTCTGAATTTTGGATACAATTCTTTTATCATATATTTGTTTTGAAAGTGTTTTCTTGAAATCTGCAATTTGTCTTTATATTCATTAACAGTGTCTTTCATAGAGCATAGTTTTAATTAAATGAAAGAGTTTCAACTTATTAGTTTTTCTTCCATGAATCATGCTTTTAATAATGTTTCTAAAAACTCAATGACAAACCCAAAACCACCCAGATTTTCTCTTCTGTTTTTTAATAGAAATTCTATAATTTGCAATTTATGTTTAGACCCAGTATAAATTTTGACCTAATTTTTGTGACTTTGTTTAAGGTCTTTGTCTAGGTTCATTTTCTGCATATGGTTGTCCAATTATTCCACAACTATTTTTTGAAAAGATTATCTTTTCACCATTGAATTACTTCTGCTTTTTGTCAAATATCATTTGACTGTATTTGTAGGGCCTATTTCAGGGTTTTGCCTGTCTATTTTGTTCTACAGAGCTATCTGTCTATTACTTTTGCCAGTACCGGGTTCTCTAGATTATTGTAGCTTTGTAGCTAAATTTGAAATCAGGTGGTGTGAGCCTTTCAACTTTGTACAACTTCTACATTATTGTGTTGGCTCTTCTAGGTATGTTGCACTTTCCTATAAATTTTAGAATTCATTTGTAAATAACTACAAAACAGTCTGCTGGCATTTTGATTGGGTTTGTGGTCATTCTATACATCAAAGTAGGAAAGACTGACACATGAACAGTATTGCATTTTCCAATCCATGCACATTTTTCCCCTGAAGGACTCTGACTTTTAATATTGATCTTATTTCAAAAATATTTTTTTTCCAGCTCTTGAAATATTTTAAGTTTGGTAGACTTGAATACAAAGTCAGAAAGAGTAATTATGTGATTTTATTACTCACATTAATGTGTGTCATATGTTGTTCTTGTCTGTATTTCCTCCAAAACCTTGGCAATTTTCTCAAGGGAATCTTCAACTATTTCTACCCTAATATTATCCATTATTTTGTTGATTTCATTATTTAGCAAATATGTATATACTATTCCAAGTATATTTAACAAATATATATATACTATTCCATATCCTTTTATAGGCACGGAGAAAATATTAATGAAAAATACAGATATGGCTTCTCACTTAGATACAACTTTAATCCTAAAGACGAAGAAAAAAAACAAGTAAGTGATTAAAACAAAAAGTCTACTTAAATGAAATGAAATAAGTTTTAATTCATCCAATTATTGAAAAGAAAGAAGGAAAGAAATAAGAAACAACAAAAGAAGAAAGGGAAAGAAAGAAGAAAAGATAGATAAGTTTTATGGAAATATTAATCTTCCTTTCTTGAGTTACACTGATGATTAAAAATGTAGTAAAACCACTGAAATTACACTTAAACTTATCTGAGAGCTTGTCTGTCATTGAGATAATTTTGTAAATTTAATTTTGCTATTTTAAATAAATTCTATATATGATAGAACACTATTCTTTCTCTTTAAATCTGATATAAGTCAACATATTGCATTACAAAAGCTCTATGTTTGCTGCATAACAATAATAGGTTAAACAATAATAGCTTTACATCATCTAGCTAGAACATTTTACATAAAACTCCACTGATCAACAAAGACAGCAATAGAAGAAAATTAGTTTAGATCCCTACTTATAAGTTTATGAACTAATATATAACTCTATTGTTGCAATTCTCTGCTGGGTAGACTTTACATTTGTACAATCCATTTGATTTAAATTCCAGTTGCCAAGTGCCTTATTCTAAACTACATAACTCTAAATCCTTTTTTCCAGTTGCACATAATTTTGAATTAATTTACTTGCTTCTGATATGCTTTTGAACTTCTCCTGCAAAGGGTTATATATGCAATGGTATTCATACTATTCTTAAATACCATAGTTACTTTAAATGCTTCATAAACTATATGGTTCTCTTTAACTAAGAAATGAAAACTTATTGGACTTTTGTTGCAAAGAAAGTCAAAATTATATCTAGGCAGTGGGGAGAAGGACATTGATGTTTTTTGCTAATCTTTTTGCTATGTAATTAAATAAAATAGAAGTCATTGAAAGTCATTTATCTTGCCTTGCATGGAATTAGCTTCATATACAATAGTTTATAGAATTACTTCTTATAGTTTTGAGGGCAATAGCTAATTATGCCAACACAAAAGCAAAGAAAATGTTTGTTGAGAAGAAGTAGCAATTTAAAATACACTGGGACTGCTTTATGCCTGGGTAACCCCCTGAACTTTGAGACAGTTTCTTAGCACCACAAACTGAGATGTGCTGAGCCTCCTCATGTGTCTGGAAGGTGGACACTGTTCTCTAAAGTTATAGGTAATCACGGTTTATCATTGGAGCTTGCTGCTTCTGCTGGCCAGACAATTAACATGGTGGCATATTTTATATATGTATATTTGTTATAATAAAATCCACAGAAATCCTATTAGTAGAACAATCCTGTGACTTCTGTCTAAAAAGGTTTTGTTAGCTGTTCACTGCTGAAATTAGAAATAATTTTATTTTCACTAGCTAAGGGCAATTTTGAGGAGGTATCTTTATCATCTATCATCTTAGTTACTTCACCAGGTGACTGGCTGATCCACATTTATTTTTTCCTATAAAAATTGTCACAAGCTATCAGTGGGATTAAAACACTTAGAAAAGATATATAATGGCTTAGAGTGGGTGGTTGAAAATCTGACTCCTATTCAAACTAGGAATTACAAATAGACATTTGCTTTGTCATTTTTGTATATGCCTAAACAGTCTCCTACTATTAATCTTAAAAAAAAGAAAAACAGAATAAAAAACCTTTCATCTACATTTTACTTCTGTTTTCTTTTACAGTCATTTATCCTAAACTGCTTTACTCTTCTCAATACATATAGAATAATTTCAAGTGTACATTTTCCACTGTCTCCCCTGAATTTCTCCATAGTCTATGCCCAAACCTTTTGAAATCAGTTAAGTATCTAAAATTTGTGATGAGTTTAAATAAGCGACCTCAAACTTCATGTTGTTGTGCTGCTCTCAGCTCAGTAACAGTTTGGCATAGTGGTTAAGAGCACAGGTTCTGGGTCAGGTAGTATTGTTTTGATTTTAGACTCAATCATTTAATAGCTGTGTGGTCTACGGCAAATCACTCTACTTGTTCAGCTTCAGTTGTCTCATCTTTGAAATGACGGTAATAATATTTAATTAATAGGGTTTTTGGAGATTAAATGCAATAATGCATGGAAATTTTTGTACAACATGAGACTAATATTTAAGTATTTAACAATTGCAAGAAGTTATTGTTGTTAATTATCCAATACATATTTAGCAATGCCTAAACCCTGGCAGAGAAATATTCTCCATCCAAAAAATGGTCATTTGTAGATAACTTTATATACCACATATATATATATATGTATTTATTAACCATAATAGTTTCAAACTCCTCCAGTTTTACCCAGATGAACCAATCACTGCATATTAGACATATAATCAACTTTTCTATTATAATTCATAATATTATATTTTGTCATTGGCACTAATTTTTTTCTTTTCTTTTTTTCTTTTTTTGCATTTTAAGAAAGATGTCACTTTTGTTCTCTCTATTACTATAGGTCTAATTTTATGATTGTATTTAAAGCTTGGTAATTTAAATGAACATATAAAGTAAATCAGTGGACAATGGGGAAGCAAGCCCGGCATTGCTTATTATTATGTGAGAGTCACTGCATGAAGTCACTTGCCTACATAATTTCACTGAACTGCAAAACATCACTCTGGGCTTACCACACTTACCAATATGTTACAGATGAAGAAAATGAGGCTCATACTAGATAAGCAGCTTGCCTACAGACACAAACGGGCACCACATTGCCTCAGATGACTAATATTTACTAATTGAGAGTTATAACATTGTTGAGATGCCAATAAGAGCAGAAAGATGTATATGATCATAATATAAATCTGTGACTATGATAACATCTAAATGTAAAGAAAAGGTTAGTTCTGTAAACTTTTGGGAAATAATTGAACATGAGATGTAGTGAGTTGTAATTGTTTATACTAGAACAGAGGTTTGCAAATTTTTTAATTTTCTGTAAAGGGTCATATAGTAAATGTTTTATGCTTTGCAGGCCATAAGTTTCTGGTTTGTTGCATATTCTTCCTTGTTTTTGTTTGTTTGTTTTTTAAAATCCTTTAAAAGCATAAAAACATTCTTAGTTTGTGGGCCATATGAAAAGAGACTACTAGCTGGATTTACCACATGGGTAATTATTTGCTAATTCCTGGGAACCTTTATTTCTATGCAAGTGCTTGGATAAGTGTGCAGATAAAAAGATAGATGGAATAGAAGTCTAAAATAAGGCAGCTATATTATAACTGCTTTAATATTGAATTAAATGTTCATTGTTTTATGTAAATCAAATAACTAAAAATGTCTTATATCTGTGGTAAACATAATGATACAGTTCTTTTAGACATATGTATCTATGAAAAGTCATATGTAGTTGGCAATTGATGCTGCAGTACTAGATAATTTTTTGTCATAGTGCTTTTGCCAAATGGTTTTTGCTTTACTTTGAAGATCGTTGTGAATTTGTCCTAAACACAGTCTTTAACTGTAGTAGAGAAGATGTTGACAATGTTGTCATTTATATTATTTAATGCTAACATTTAAAGATTTAAATAAATTTTTAATAAATGAATATATTTACAAATTCTGAACAGCCCTATGGGAATTATTATGTTTCATTCTCAGGAAAAATGCTATTTTTTATTATTCCAACAGGAAGCTCAGAAGCAGACTGTCAGATCACTGCTAGTAACTCTTCTGATCACATTTGTGTATGTATTTCCCTTATTTATTTATATATGTATCAAATAGCCATCGGGAAAATATCAGGCATCAGACACTGTGCCAGGCTCTGCATAAGGAAAGACAGTGGGTTATAATGAATTACAGTTGGGGAGAAAACCAATTAAATAAGCAACTATGATACATGGTATTACTAAGAGGGAATACAGGAATTGATATAATTTCTGTATTACAGGAAAATCTCTGGGATCAGTGAGTTGTAAGGGGTGGGACTGACCAGATAAGAAGGAGATAAGATCAGGCAGTGCCATAAAAACAAGTTGTGCTTTAAACCAAGCAAAATATGAGACACTTATTGGAATTAAATAGGGCAGTGTTTATAAGATATATATGTAAATTTATCATATACATAATATGTGTGTGTGTGTATATATATATAAGCTTAAACAGCAGGACTTTATTTCCTCACAATTTTAGAGTCTAGAAACTCCATAATGAATGTGTGGGAAAATCATTCTTTCTCTGAAGCATCAGTGGTCTAGTGATGGCTTGCCAGAAATCTTTAACTCAGTCTCTGCCTCTGTCACTGGTCATCTGTCTCCTTTTATCTCTTCCTCAAAACTACTCTGACCAAGTCCAAATTCCCTTTCCCTGTATGGACTCTAGTAACATTAGCTTAAAGCTCAAGCTGATTCATTTTGGCTTCATCTTTCCCCATAACATTTTTTTTTATTAGCAAAGTTGTAGGTTTACTGAAAGATCATGTGAAAAATGCATTGTTCCCATATACCAGTCCTCATTTTTATCATTTTGCATTAGCATGGCACCTTTGTTATAATTAATGAGAGAATTATAATTGTACTATTAACTATAGTCCATAGTTTACATCTAGGTTCACTGTTTGTGTTGCACAGTCCAGAATAGCATAATTTTATACTGATTTTATCTAGACAGTTAGTAGAGAGAGTAGTTAAGGGCATTGTCACCATCCATAGAGACTTTGTTGCAATTCTTGGAAACTGGAAATACTAGAGAAGGGCATTGTTTTGATATTGAGCGTGTTGAGCTTTAAGTGTCTGTGAGGTATCTAAGTGGGGAGCCCTGACAGCAGCTGTATATTTATGTCTGATGCTCAAAACTGATATATTTGGAAGAAGTTGGAGACTGGGGAACAGTCAGTAAATGGCTATTAAAGTCACAAATTGAGACTGTGGGAAGAGAAGATGACCCAGGAGTAAGCCTTGAGAAATAACAATATTTTATTTAAGGATCTTATACAATTAATGTGCACATGTTCAAGCCTATTTTTAAACAAATATTATTTTATATTGCTGCATATATCTTGGTAACATGCCTTATATCTTGATAGATTTTATAAAAAGTAAACAAAAAGTACCAAACTGTATATAAGAGTACTCAATTAAGAACAAATACCTGAAATGCTTGCAAAGTAGCATTAATGTTGATTAAAGGCCTAGAGAAATATGTATAGTGACATGCAGGTATTTACCAAATTAAAATAATCATATACATAAAAATAACATTTGGTTATTTTTTATAGCAGTTATTACAGCATTGGGTAACAATCAAAATAAATAATAGTCCAGGACTTTAAAAAAAAACATAAATGAAGGTCAAAAATAAATGACATTTTTTGAATAAGGCCTAGTCCATAGAAGAGGATACAAAAGAAGAAGCCAGAATGAAATCACTGTGAGGAAAATGTCAGGTTAAGATAAGCTTTGGTTCTGTCATCAACCTCTTGAATATAGTTTTTGAGAGCCAATTTCTGAAAGATCAAATTCTAATGGAAAATACTGTATATCAACTGACTATAAAATAAGAATACATATTTTGATTGTTTAGAAGTTTTTGTGCATTTATAATCTATTAGAATTCCAACCTTTCATTTCCCACCTATAGTTGACAGCTATAATTGTTCCCTTTTCTCTTATATATTTTAGCTTACACTATTGTTTACAAAATAATATTATTGTAAGCCAAATAATATTGCAAAAACTTTGTAGCATATATAATCAATAAAAAAATTAAAAAAGCAATAAATGAAAGTGATTTTTGCTACATGCTCTCAACAGCATTAGGTATTGATTCACTTTAATATATTTGAATATTTTATTAATGAAAATTAAATGACATGGAAATTGACAATTTGTGCCAAATATCTTGATTTAGCCTAGATTTAAAAAATAATTGAAACTATAGGCCACAGTTTCAATTGTGCTCATAGCCATATTTTTACTGGAAAGATTGCTGAAAAAAGAACACTTGGCTAAATACAAAATAGTCAATCTGAAAAAATTTATATCTGAACTTTATAGAGTTTATACTGTTTGACACACCTAGTACAATATTTATCTAGTATCCAAGTATCCATCATATTAAATTCTTTCATTTTATATAATTTTTTAAGATGAGCACCTGTAAGCAAAACCATTTTTCATTTTTCCCCAGAAATACTACATTTTAAAATTGTTTTCTTCAGAATTTAGCTAAATAATAATCAAAATTGTAGGCATCATTGGCATTTTTTTCTGATTTTAATCATTATTTTTAAACTTATCCGTTTCTAGATTGGTTTTTGTTAGAAGAATTTTGTCATATTTAAGTTGTTTTGTTTTACTACTTGTTTACATAGAATTGATTTTAGGAGTGGCTACTAAATATTCTTGAATGATTTGTCAGTATGAGTGCTAAAACCATATACCTTTTAATAATACTTTAATTTGTTCATTTAAAAATTTATGTTGATATATCACTTGAACTATCCTTGCTCTGTTAAGATGAATCTTACTTGATCATAATATAATATACTAAAATTATTCTTTCAAATTTGAATTTTACTGAATCATACTTTTTTTAGAATTATATCTTAGAAAATTTTAATAAACATGTTTATGGTGTTCATTACCCTTCTTTTAGATATTTCATAAAATATAAAATTTGCCTTTGATTTTGAAAAACAAAGGAATGTACTTTTCCAACTCAATAGGAGTTAACTAAAGAAAAACTTTATATCGTAGAAGAAATTTTGAGCTAGGTATAAAGAATGATTTCCTTTGATAAAACATTGAGTTGATCTACAGAAGGAAAAAAGAATTTCATATAATATCTATTTTTAAATGGCATGTAAATACAGCCTTGTCTCCTGAAAGTTTTTGGCTTAGTTTTCTTTAAAGACAATATTTTATATTAGAATAAATATAATATATTATATTAATATAATATTTTATTTTAAAAAATGAATGTAGTATAAAACCCCCCAATTAATTTAGAAACAGAATTCATTTTTGTAAGAAGTTGGGTAATTTAATGTTTTTGTGTAGAATTCACTGGACATTTCAACCAAACAAAAGCATACTTGAAAACCATATGCAGGAGATATACCATAATATTGTGTGTCACCTCTTCTGTACTGAACCACAACTTGCCACGATTCAAAAATGAAAATAAATACATTTTGAATTAAAGAATTTCAATGTCTTCAGTTCACTTTGTTATAACAAAAAAGCAAATAGATGTTCCTCTTTTGTGGAGGCTTTTGTTATTTCTCTACCACTATTTTGTTTTTCTTCACCGAAAATGGCACCAATTCCCTCTTTTCTCTCAAAATACCATACAAGTTAAGTTGACCCTCTCCAATTATCCCCACATAGTCACTATGTAGGATACTACATATCTTACATATGTAGTGTTCTTAGTATCCTTTCCATATAACTGAGACAATGTCTTTTCATTTGTTAGAATAGTTATTTAGAAAGGAAAAATATGTCTCAGAGGATATGGAACTAAAGTGAGAATCTCTGGTATCTACACTCAACTTCTTTTATCAAAACTCTGTCATAAATTTGTTTCCTTTAGGAAAAACAAAACAAAATAAAACAAACAAAAACTAATTTTGAGCACATACCTATGATTTTCTTCCTTTGGAAAGCAAAGATAATCATAATTTGGGAAAATATGGTTTATTCCCTGAAGACTATAATAGCATTCAGGAAAGATTTCTGAAGTTAATCGATTCTGAAGATAAAGACAAGCTCATATGTTCCTTATGTTTTCATTACAGAATGTAGGGAAAGGACTTTGTCTTTTTCATCTTGTATCCTTAACCGAGTCTAACATAGTGGCTTACACATTGTAATTGCCCAATAAATATCTGCAGAATTAAATTGAAATTTTTATCACTTTAAATGGCTCTTCTTGACACATTCTGGCCAGTGGTGAGAGTTTAATAAACAGAGCATTATCTTGAATATAAACATTAGAAATTGTGTTTCAAACTCAAACCAAATCTGAGCTATCCAGGTACTCTTTTTTGAATTTTTAACTACATTACAAGCTTTTTATAAGAAATATTATGTGCCTTTTGTGAAAGACCATGTTGATCATCTAATTAAAATTGAATCAGGAATAACAAGGTTTGTCCTCAAACTAGTTCACAGAATAATTGAGCAGTTGTTGCCATGTTGTCAAGCCAAACAAAATAATTAAATTCCTAAAAGAAATTTTTAAAAAATCATACAATGCAAATGCATTTTTTGCTTAGCATTTGGGGTGTGCAGAGTTCAAACTGCAATGCAAAATCTACTCAAAGCATAAGTGATTATTAGGTTGTTCAGACATAAGTAGAATATATAAAATAGGAATGGCTTAGCAAGATATTTGATTCCATTTAAATCTATTTTGATTCTTCTTTATTGGACTGATTTTTTTCCCTCTCCTTTAAAGGGCATTTTTTTAACTTTCACGCGCAGAAAACAAAGGTTGTTTCTAGATAATCAGCCTCTGTTTGCACTATCCTAATGCCGTTTTCCTGATATAGCTGGGGTTTTGGAGTGGGGTAAAGCTATTTGGCGTTGAAGGTATATTTGTCCCTGTGCTATCTTTTAAACATCCTAAGTAGCTACATTTATTATGTGCCAGCTACTGCACTGAGCACTTTACCTGCATGATACCATCTAATCCATACAACTACCCCGGACAGTAACAACACAGTTCCACTATAAATAGAGGCAAACAGAGACTCAGAAAGTGAAGTGGCTTGTCAAAGCCACAGGTGGTGACTAGAAACTGTGATTCTAAGCTAGGTAAGCCTGACCACAACCCTGAGCTCTTAACCATTAGACCAATCTGCCTCTCACTCTGCCTCTCATTCTTATGCCTTATTATCATCCAAAATAGTTATTTTTTACTAGAGATGTGAGTTTACAGAAAAATCATGCATAAAATAGATGGTTCCCATATCCAACCCTATTATTAACACTGTGCATTGATATGGTACATTTGTTACAATTGATGAAAACACATTTTTATAATTGTGCTTTTAACTATAGTCCATGGTTTAATTTAGCATTCACTGTTTGTGTTGGGCAGTTCCATAGATTTTTTTAAAAATTTATTTTAGTAATATATATACAAGTTTAAATTTGCCCTTGTAACCATATTCAAATATATAGTTCAGTGCTGTTAACTGTATTCAGAATGTTGTGTTACCATCACCACCATTCATTGCCAAAACTTTTCCATTGTCCCAAGTAGAAAATCCATACATTTTATGGCTTACTCCTTATTTTCTAACACATGCCCATCCCCTAGCAAACTACATGCTAGATTCCGTCTCTTTGAGTTTGCTTATTCTAATTATTTCATATCGGTGAGATAATACAATATTTGGTCTTTTGTGTCTGGCTTATTTCACTCAACGTGGTGTCTTCAAGGTTCATACATGCTGTCACATAAATCAAAAGTTCATTACTTTTTACAACTAAATAATATTCTGTTGCATGTAGTGATGGTTAAGCTAATCTATCAACTTGATCAGGTAATGGTGCCAATTGTTTGGTCAAGCAAGCATTGGGCTAATTGCAATACAAGGACATTTCATGAACTTTAATCATCAGTGAGTTGATTGTATAGATGGCTGGTTACATTTGCAATCATCTGAGGAGATTGCTGTCACTCATGAGTGACATTTCATCCAATCATTTGAAAGCTTTAAAAGGAGAGGTGATTTCAGCAAGCAGAGAGATCATTCCAATCTCTAATTCAGAGAGCCACTGTCTCCTGGAAAACTCATCAAGGACCTTTATCAGAGCTGCTGGTATGCAGCCTGTCCTATGGAATTTGGACTTGTGCATCCCCACAGTCATGTGAGACAATTCTGTAAAATCTCATACTATTTACAAATGTCTTCTGTCTGTTCTAGCCTGACTAGTGGGAGGGAAATGCTATCTCACTGTGGTTTTGATTTGCATTTCCCAAGTGGCTAATGATGTCAAGCATTTTTAAAATTATTTTAATTTTTAAAAATTTTTAAGGAGGTACCAGGGATTGAACCCAGGACCTCATACATGGAGAGCAGGCACTAAGCCATTGAGCTACACCCACTCCCCTCAAGGATCTTTTAATGTGCTTTTTGGCCATTTGTATATCTGCTTTGGAGAAATGTCTACTTAAGTCTTTCGCCCATTTTTATTTTTGTAGTTTCTTTTCCTTTTTTTAAAATTTAATTATTTTAAAGAAATTTTCGATTAAATAAATGTTAAAAAATTTTAGGGGATTCCAATATGTCCCACTCCCTCCTGCTCCCACCCTTTTCCACATTAACAACATCTTTCATTAGTGTGGTATATTTGTTACAATTGATGAACACATAATGATGCATTGCCACTAACAATGGATTTTAGTTTACATTATAGTTTATACTCTGTCCTGTGCAATTTTTTAAGTTATGACAAAGTATATAATGGCCTCTATCCATCATTGCAACATCATGCAGGATAATTCCAATGTCCAGAAAATGCCCCCATATTACACCTATTTTATCTTCTCCCTCCCCTCAGAACCTCTGGTGGCTACTGCTTCCACATCAATGATAAAAGTTCTTGCATTGCTAGAATAACAATAAGACTGAAGTAGAATAATAGTAATTTTATTTTAGTCCATTGTTCATTCCCCAATCTTGAGGACTTTGGGATGGTGATGATGACCACTCACCCTCTAATTGAGAGGGGGATTAGATCCCATGGGGCAGATGGATAGAAATCTCTTGGGGTCAGTTTCAGACTCTCTCTGTTCCTTGGGATGGGCATTATCCATCATCATCACCTTGTTAGTTGTCTTGGGTAAGTCCAATGAACTGGAGACTATGTGTTGCAACTTTGCTGAGATTCAGGGCCCAACTGGCACATGGACAGACCAAAGATTTAAGTCTCTTGGACATACAGCTATCAACTCCAGTACTAACTATAGGTTCAAATAGAAGGCATAGAAGCGCTATGTGTAGGGAAATGACAAATGAGTCTAACTCTGTCACACAGGGGAGCATAAGTTCCAAGGTAAAGCCCACTGGCAGGGTGCCAAACTCCTGAGCTGCCTGCCCTGCCTATGGTGTCTAAACATCTCTAGATCCCTCAGAATGTCAACTATGATGCAATATTTACTATGGCAGTCAATGAGATCCTGCTTAAACGTACATAAGCATAACCTCTGGAATAACCTCCCAACTCACTTTGAAATCCCTTAGCCATAAGAACTCATTTGTATTTACCATTTCCCCTTTATGGTCAAAGTCTTTTTCCAGGTGCATTGTTAGTTGGCGCTTGGTAGTAAGCCCTTGGTGCCAGGGAGGCTTATCCCCAGAAGTCATGTCCTACACCAGGGGGAAAGTAGTACATTTATATGATAAGTTTGGCTTAGAGAGAGGCCACATTTGAGCAACAATGAGGCCCTCATGAGTTAACTCTTAGGCAACATATAGTACTAAGTTAAGTTTCAATTTCAAAAGAAAAGGTTCATAAGTACAGTCATCAATATCAAGGGCTTGGAGCAATGGCCTGTCCTCCTTCACTAAGCGCCGCCCCTATACTCGGGGCATTCATGCTGTCCCATTAAAGAATGTAGCAGAGTTCCCCAAGGTGGGAATTGGATATTCTTTCGGTTATTATGTGGATCTTCACCCACCATGGCAATGCCCCATGAACACTTGAACACATTCATATGTCTTAGAGGCTTGCCTCAGATGAACCCCTTCCCATGCATCCTCCATCACTGAAACCCTGCACCAATGTTCCTCCTCTGCCAAAGCTGTGACGCTTCTGTGATTCAAAACCTCTCCAATAATGAAGCCAAGAAAGTAGCTAAAAAAAATAAAAATAAATAAGAAAATGAACTGATAATGATAGTTTTAAAAATAGCATATAAAATACAAAAATATTTTTAAAATAAAAATAATTTTAAATAAAAAAATCTTTTTTAGACAATCTGTATTTCTTCACTGCAAGAGCTGTTGTCTTGTATGTACAGTGAGATTTTCTTCCATATATTCTCCCAGTGCCTTGTTTTTTTTTTCATTTTATCTTCAAAGAAGTTTTAGGTTACAGCAAATTTTACATAGAGAATATAAGGGGTTCCCATATACCAAATGCCCTCTTCCTTTCCCCCTCTACCCTATTAATTACATTTTACATGCAGATTGTACATTTGTTAAAATTGATGTACAAATATTGAAATATTGCAACTGACCATAGTCAATGGTTTACATAATAATGGCCAATATCCATTATTGTGGGATCATGCAGAACAATTCTAATGCCCTGAAAATGCTCTATGTTCCATCTATTCTATTCTTTCCTTACCCTCCCTTTGGGACCTATGGCAACCACTAAGTTTCACTTTTTGAAGAACAAGATTCATGGTTACTTACAATAATATTGAGGGCTTGGCATATTGTTCTGTTTTCTTTTATTAGGCACTGCCTATGTTTTGGGGAGACTCTTTCGCTTCTATTTGAGAACACAGCATGATTCCCCAGGATGGGAGTTTAATATTTTCTTCTTTGTTGTGTGGGTCTCCACCCACTCATATAACACAGTATGATAAGATGGACACTGATATATTTCATAGAAGCTTGCCCCAGGTACACCCTGTCTTGTGTGCAAACCCCATTCAAAACCCTACACACGTAATCCTCCCTTGCCATATTTGCCAAAAAAATTTCCCAACACTAGTTTTTAACCATGGACCTGCAAATCCCAGGAGTTCATCTGCTCTGTCCCCTGACTTTTCCCCCAATTCCATGTATAGTCTAACCCAACCCCCCCTCCACGCCCTCACAGACCAGCACAGCCAAACCCAATAGCATCACTGCATCATTGTCACACCCATCCACTGCACAACTACACCCTTCCACCTTATCATAGATTTTGCACATTCGGGCACTGGCTCACAACCCCCTACTTGTTTTCTGTCTCCTGTAAATCTAAATTCCAGACTCTAGCTCTGTGAGTCTGCTCAATTTACTTAACTCATGAGTGAGGTCATGTAGTATTTGTCCTTCAGTGCCTGGCTTATTTCACTCAACATAAGGTTTTCAAGATTCATCAATGTTATCCCATGTGTTATTACTGCACTCCTTATTATAGCTGAGTAATATTCCAATACAATATTCCATTGTATTGTACAATTTGCTAATCCATTCTTCTGTTGATGGACATTTGGGTTGCTTCAAACTTTTGACATGGTGAATAAAGCCTCTATGAACATTGGTGTGCATATATCTGTTTGTGTCCCTGCTTTCAAATCTTCTGGATGTATACTTAACAGTGGGATTGCTGAGTCATATGGCAGTTATATAGTTAGCTTTCTGATGAACCAACAAACTGTCCTCCATAAAGATTGCAAAATTCTACATTCCCAGCAGCAGTGGATAAGTGTTCCCATTCCTCCATATCCTCTCCAATACTTGTAGCCCTCTCTTTTTTTAATAGCCACCAGTTTAATGGGTATAAGGTGATATCTCATTGTAGCTTTGATTTGCATTTCCCTAATAGCTAGTGATGTTGAGCATGTTTTCATGTGCCTTTTTAGTAATTTGTATTTCTTCTTTGAGAAGTGTCTATTCTAATCACTTGCCCATTTTTTAAATGTATTGTTTGTCTTCTCATTTTCGAGATGTAGGATTTCTTTATATATACTGGATATTAGGACCCTATTGGATAGATGTTTAACAAGTATTTTCTTCCAATGAGAAGGCTGCCTTTTCACTTTCTTGACAAATTCCTTTGAAGTGCAAAAGTTTTTAATTTTGAGGAGGTACCAATTATCTATTTTTCTTTCATCGCTTGTGCTTTGGGTGTAAAGTTCATGAAACCATTTCCTAATAAAAGATCTTTTAGATGCTTCCCTACATTTTCTTCCAAGATCTTTATGGTCTTGGCTCTTATATTTAAATCTTTGATCCATCTTGAGTTAATTTTTACATAGGGTGTGCGATGATGATAGTCTCCCATAATTTTGGATATGGATATCCCATTCTCCAAGAACCATTTGTTGAAAAGCCATTCTTTCCCAGTTTAGGGGGCTTGGTGGCTTTGTCAAATATCAGGTGACCGTATATACAAGGATCTATATCTGAACTCTCAGTTCTGTTCCATTGGTCAGTATGTCTACCACTGTGCCAATACCATGCAGTTTTGACCAACTGTAGCTTTGTGGTATGTTTTAAAGTCAGGTAGTATGATTTCTCCCATTAAATTTTTCTTTTTCAATATGTCTTTTGCTATTCATGGCCCCTTGTCCTTCCAAATAAATTTCATATTTTTCAATTCAGTAAAAAATGCTGTGGTAGGGACAAACAGCAAGATGGCAGCAGAGTAAAGAGTTCTGAGAATCAGCTCCTCCTACGGGGCTGTTGGTGATAACTCAGAGCTATCTAAAGCACTTGTTTGGGGGCTCTAGGAGACCAGAAGTGCATCCTGCAACATCCTTGAGAGAATGGAAGGAGGAGACTGCCCATCTGCAGAGAAGATTCATAAGTAGAACAGTTCACACCACGGAGGCTGGTGTTCAACCTCCATGGGAGGCACAAGCTCCCTCAGGAGCTGTTCTGCAACTGGAATTGAAAGCTCAACTTCCCAAAACAGTGGAGGAAGAGACGGTTGGGCACCAACTTCAGCTACTGATTAGTAAATTTGGCATGCTAAAGTATAATCTTAAGAACAGCCAAAATTGAACCTGTCCAAGTCAGAAAGAGGCCAGTGCCATGCAGGCTACACTGCGGAGGCCGGTGTACATCCTACTTTGGCAGCACAAGCCACCCAGGAACTCTTCTGTGGCAGGAATTAGAAGCTCCATTCCCCCAAAAACAGGGGAGGAAGAGATGGTTGGCCACTGATTTCAGCTACTGATTAGTAAATTTGGCTGGCTAAAGTATAACCCTAAGAACAGCTAAAGTTTGAGCCTGTCTAAGTCAGAAGGCCAGTAGCCGCCATTTTGACTCCACCTCCAGCATAAGGGGAAGCCAGGCCAACTGAAAATCATAGCGACCGTAGAGACCAGTTTCTTTCACCCAGATTGCCCTGCAGCCCTGGCCTAGGCTTTAGCCCCACCTCTAGCAGGGAAGAAGCTGACGGGCCCTGCACTAGCCTATCCAGTAACTGCAGGTACATGTAGCTGGCACAGATTGAATAATTGCAAGTCTACCATGGCAACTGTAGTCATCTTGGACCTGCACTGCATAGATTGCTTCCCACACCTGCAGCTCCATCCCTGCTCCAGGCAGGGGAGAAAGGGGCATGAAGCTTCATCAATCTCTCTGGGCAACTGTAGTCTAGGCCTGCATGAGTTAGATTATTCCATACAGCTGTGGCTCTGTCCCTGCACCTGGCAAAGGAGAAAGTTGGGAGAAGCTTCATTGGTCCTTGGGGCAATAAGTGTAGCTTGAGCCTCCAAAGCTTATAATACCAACTACATCCTTGGCTCCTACTACACAACCAGCAAGGAAGAAAGGGCAGGAAGCCCTAAACTAAAGAGAAAAACTGCACCCAGAATAAATACTTTAGTAAGCCTGATGCCAACAGACACCAACAAAAAATTACAATCTACATGAAGAAACAAGAAGCTATGTACCAGTTAAAGGAACAAGATAAGCCTCCACATGACATAAAGGAATTGAGACAACTAATCATAGATGTTAAAACATCTCTTCTTGATAAATTCAATGAGATGCCTAATGAAATTAAGGATATTAAGAAGACATTAAATGAGCACAAAGAAGAATTTGAAAGTATATATAGAAAAATAGCAGATCTTATGGGAATGAAAGGTGCAATAAATGAAATTAAAAATACACTAGAATCATATATTAGCAGATCTGAGGAGGCAGAAGAAAGGATTGGTGAGCTTGAAGAAATGGCCTCTGAAAGTGAAGATATAAAAGAACAGGTGAAGAGAAGATTGGGAAAACTTGAACAAGTTCTCAGGGAACTAAAGGACAGCAAGAGACATGCAAACATACATGTCATCAGTGTCCCAGAAGGAGAAGAGAAGGGAAAAGGGGCAGAAGGAATATTTGCAGAAATAATGGTAGAAAATTTCCCAACCCTACTGAAGGACGTAGATATCCATGTCCAAGAAGCATGACTTACTCCCATCTGAAAAAATTCTAATAGACCAACTCTGAGACACATATTAATCAGAATGTCAAATGCCAAAGACAAAGAGAGAATTCTGATAGCAACAAGAGAAAAGTAATGCATAACATATAAGAGATACCCAATAAGATTAAGTGTTGATTTCTCACCAGAAACCATGGAGACAAGAAGACCGTGATATGATATATTTAAGATTCTACAAGAGAAAAACTTCCAGCCAAGAATCTTATATCTGGCAAGATTGTCTTTCAAAAATGAGGGCAAGTTTAGAATATTCACAGATAAACAGAAACTGAGAGAGTTTGTAACCAAGAGACCTGCTTTGCAGGAAATACTAAAGGATGTGCTAAAGCCTGAAAAGAAAAGACAGGAGTGAAAGGCCTGGAAGAGAGTATAGAAATGAAGATTATGTCAATAAAAGTAACTAAAAGTGTCAAAAGAATGTTGAAAATAAAACTTGATAGTTAAAACCCAAATATTCAGGAATAAACTTAACCAATGATTTGCAGCACTTGTATTCAGAAAACTACAATTCATTGTTAAAAGAAATTTTAAAAAGACCTAAATAATAGGAAAAACATTCCATGCACATGGATTGAAAGACTAAATATCATTAAGATGTCAATTCTACTCAAATTGATATACAGATTCAATGCAATTTTGATAAAAAATTCCACCAGCATTTTTTAAATAAATGGAAAACATGATTTTCAAATTTATTTGGAAGACTAAGAGGTCCTGAATAGCCAGAAACATCTTAAAAAGGAAAAGCAAAGTTGGAAGACTCTCATTTCCAGACTTTAAGTTGTATTACCTAGCTACAGTGATAAAAACAGCATAGTACTTGCATAAGACAGACACATAGACCAATGGAACCAAACTGATGGTTAAAAAACAGACCCTCACATCTATGGTCAAGTGATTTTTGACTAGCCTGTCAAACCCACCAGCTTGGGCAGAAGAGTCCATTCAATAAATGGTGCTGAGAAAATTGGATACCATAGTAAAAGAAGGAAAGAGGACCCCTATCTCACACCCTTTACAAAAATTAACTCAAAATGAACCAAATACCTAAATATAAAAGCAAGAGCCATAAAGCTTCTAGAAGAAAATGTAGGAAAATATCTTCACAACCTGGTGGTAGGTGGTGTATTCTTAAATGAGATAAGAGGAGGACTGAGATGATCTACTGATATTTAATATATGTAGAATTTTTAATTAGCTTTACTGTAAAAGTGTGGAAATGTACAGAGTTGATGGTAACACATTATAGTAAGTAACAGCTGGTTTATAAATGGGGATGTGGCTGAAAAGGGTAGTCTAGTGATGAAAATGCCAATTGACAGAAAGCTAGAGGATAATCTAGGGACTGAATAGCATAGTAAACCCAGAGGTGGATGAGAGTAGTGGTTGATGGTACAGATGCAAGGGTGTCCTTTGTGAGCTAGAGCAGATGTACATCAGTATTGCAGGGTGGTGGGAATGTGGAGAAGCATGGGAAAAATACAACTGGAGTGACATATGGAATATGGTTAACAGTAATAATGTAATATTCTTGGTTCTATGCAAAAGATGTATTGTGTTGATAATGGGGGAGTATGGAAAATGTGTGCCAAAGGTATGTTATGGACCTGGTAATAATCAGATAATATATCTCATAATCTGTAACAAATATTCCACCAGGGTGTGGTGTGTTGATAAAGGGGTGTTGTTTGGGAATTCTGCACATTGTGCATGATTGTTTTGTCAGTTTACAACTTCTGTCATAAAAATATATTTTTAAAAAAATTAATAGGGTGAGTTGGGGGAAAAAATACACCAAATGTAAGATAAGGACTATAATTAGTAGTAAGATTTTGACAATATTCTTTAATAATTTATTAAAAAAGTCTCATGATAATGCAAGGTGTTGGTGGAGGGTTGATGTATGGGACCCCTGTATGATGTTATGAATTTTGTTTTTTAAGTTCACAATTTTTGCTGTACACTTATTGTTTATGTGTGTTCATGTATAAATGATATAAAAATAATAATAATAATAATAGGGTGGGTTGGGGGAAAATACTTTGGTTAGTAGTAATATCTTGAGGATGCTTGTTAAACATGTTTAACAACAATGCAAGGTATTGGTAGTAAGGTGAGGTATGAGAGCCCTGTAAGATGTTATGCATGTTTGTTTTGTAAGTTCACAACTATTACTATACACTTATTGTTTATGTATGTTCAGGTATGAGTTATATACTTCAATAAATTTTTTTAAAATGCTGTGGTAACTTTTGATTGGGATTATATTAAATCTGTAAATCAGTTTCAGTAGGACAGACATATAAATGATATTTAATCTTCCTATCCATGAGCAGGTAATATTCTTCCATTTATTTAGGTCTTCTTTGATTTACTTTAACAATGTTGTGAAGTATTCGGTGTACAAGTCCTTCACATCTTTACTTAAGTTTATTCCCAAGTATTTGATTCTTTTAGTGGCTATTGTAAATGGAATTTTTTTCTTGATTTCCTCCTCAGATTGCTCATTATTGGTGTGCAGAAATGCTACTCATTTTTGCACATTTATTTTATAACTTGCCACTTTACTGAACTCATTTATAAGATCTAGAAGCTTTGTTGTGGATTCCTCAGGGCTTTCAAGGTATAGGATCATGTCATATGCAAATAGTGAAAATTTTACTTCTTCCTTTCCAATTTGGATGCCTTTTTTATCTTTTACTTGCTTAAGTGGTCAAGCAAGTATTTCTAACACAAAGTTAAAAAGAACAGTGACAGTGGGTATTCTTGTCTTGTTCCATATCTTAGAGGGAAAGCTTTTAGCCTTTCACCATTGAATGTGATGTTAGCTGTAGGTTTTTCATACATAACCTTTATCATGTTGTGGAAGTTTCCTTCTATTCCTATCTTTAAAAGTGTTTTCCTCAGGAAAGGATGCTGTATTTTGTCAAATGCTTTTTATGCATCAGTAGAGATGATCATGTGAATTTGTTCATTATATCTGTTAATGTGGTGTATTACATTGATTGATTTTCTTACATTGAACCATCCTTCCATACCAGGAATGAAAGCCACTTGGTCATGGTGTATAATTCATTTGGTGTGCTATTGAATACAATTAGTTAGTATTTTGTGGAGGATTTTATGTATACTTTTCCTTTTTTGTGACATCTTTGGCTTTGATATTAGGGTGATGTAAGCATCATAGAATGAGTTAGGCAGTGTTCCCTCCACTTCTAATTTTTGGAAGAGTTTAAGCAGAATTGGTGTTATTTCTTTCCAGAATGTTTGATAGAATTCACCTGTGAAGCCATCTGGCCCTGGGCTCTTCTTATAAGGTAGGGAGAGTTTTGATGAAAAATTCAATCTTGTTACTTGTGATTGGTCTGGTGAGTTCATCAATTTCTTCTTTCATCAAAGTAGGCTGCTTGTGTGTTTCTCGGAATTTGTCCATTTCATCTACATTATCCATCTTGTTGACACACAATTTTTCAAAGTATCCTTTTATGATACTCTTTATTTCTGTGGGGTCCATGGTGATATGCCCTTCCTTGTTTCTTATTTTATGTATTTGCATCTTCTCTTTTTTGTTCCCTGTTAGTCTAGCTAAGGATTTGTCGATTTTATTAATCTTCTCAAAGGACCAGCTTTTAGTTTTGTTTATTTTTTCAAGAGCTTTCTTTTTTTTTTTAATTAGGCCAGTAAAAATAATTTATTTGGGAAATGGGGGAAATAACAGAGCTGGTTGAGAAATGGGAGAGAAAGATGGAAATATAAATCAAGATTTGGTGTGGGCTCTTTTAGGCAGAGAGAGCTTCAAGAGCTTTCTTACTTTCAATTTCACTTAGCTCTGCTCTAATCTTTGTTATTTCCTTCTTTCTACTTGCTTTAGGATTAGTTTGTTGTTGTTTTTCCAGTTCCTCCAGGAGTGCATTTAGGTCTTTGATTTTAGCTAATTCATCTTTTTAAATATAAACATTTATGGCTATAAATTTCCCTATCAGTGCTTCTTTTGCTGCATCTCATAGGTTTTGATATGTTGTGCTGTCATTTCCATTCATTTCAAGTTAGTTACTGATTTCTTTTGCAATTTCCTCCTTGACCCACTGATTGTCTAAGACTGTGCTGCTTAATTTCCATACCTTTGTGCCTAATTTGCTTCTCTGCCCCTTAACTGATTTCCAGCTTCATTCCATTGTGGTCTGAGAGATTACTTTGTATAATTTCAATCTTTCTGAATTCACTGAGAGTTGTTCTGTAACCTAGCATGTGACCTATCCTGGAGAATGATCCATGGGCACATGAAAAGAATGTATATCCTGCTGTATTTGGGCATAATGTTCTGTATATGTTTATGAGGTCTAGATCCTCTGATATATTATTTAAGGTCTCTGTTTCTTTATCAATCCTCTGTTGAGATGTTCTGTCTAATGATGATAATGGTGTATTAAAGTCCACCACTATAATTGTAGAGACATCTATTTCTCCACTTAGTTTTTCCAATGTTTGCCTCATGTATTTTGAGGTGCCCAGGGTAGGTGCATAAATGTTTATGATAGTTCTTTCTGCTTGATAGATTATTCCCGTTATTAATATAAAGTGACCTGCTTTGTCTCTTACTATAGTTTGGCACTTAAAATTTATTTTGTCCGATATTAGTATAGCTACTCCTGCCCATTTATGTTTATTGTTCACATGTAAAATTGTTTTCCAGACTTTCACTTTCAACCTCCTTGCATTCCTGTGTCTAAGATGAGTTTCTTGTAGGCATCATAAGGATGGGTCATAGTTCCTTATCCATTCTGCCAATCGGTGTCTCTTTATTGGAGAGTTTAACCCATTAACATTCAATGTTATTACTGTCAAGTTATTACTTACATTAGCCATATTTTCCTTAGGTTTATGTATGTCATATATTTTCATTTCTCTTTTTATCTTTTAGTTATTCTTACCAATAATCTTCTTTCCTAAACTCTTTTCTAACCGTCTCTCTCCTGTTTTCTTTTCAACATGCAAAACTCCCTTTTATCATTTCTTGAAGGGCAAGTTTCTTATTGACAAACTCTCTTAATATTTGTTTATCTGTGAATATTTTGAACTCTCCCTCATTTTTGAATGCCAGCTTTGCCACATAGAGAATTCTTGGCTGGATTTTTTTTCTTTTAGCACCTTTCTTGTGTCATACCACTGCCTTCTGCCTCCATGGTTTCAGATGAGAAGTCAGCACTTGATCTTATCGAGCTTCCCTTGTATGTGATGGATCAGTTTTCTCTTGCTGCTGTCAGTATTCTCTCTTTGTCTTAAGCACTGGACAATTTGAAAAGTATGTTTCTTGGGGTAGGCCTGTCAGGATTATACTGTTTGGCGTGCACTGTGCTTCCTGGACATGTACATCCATGTCCCTCAGTAGAGTTGGGAAGTTTCCAGTCATTATTTACTCCAACAGTCCTTCTGCCCTCATTCCCTTCTCTTCTCCCTCTTGGATGTGTATAATACATTTCTGTAAGTTTTTTGTGTTGTCATTCAAATCCCTAAGTCCCTGCTGGATTTTTTCTATCTTCTTATCTATCTGTTCTACTACTTGTTTGATTTCAGATGTACTGTCTTAGACATAACTAATTCTTTCCTCTGCCTGTTCAAATCTGCTGTTATGTGCTTCCAGTATATTTTTGATTTCTTGTATTGTGCTATTCATCACCATCATATACATTATCTTTTTATATATGTTACAATTTCTTCAATATGTTTCCCAGTGTCTTCTTAATATCCTTTATTACTTCCTTCTCTTCATTAAGTTGATTCATATTTGTTTGGGTTTCCCTAATTATTTGTTCCACATTTTGCATCTCCTCCTGCTTTTTTAGTTTTTTTTTGTTAAACTGGTTCATGTCTTCCTGTTTCTTAGTATGGCTTGTAATTTTTTGTTGGTGTCTAGGCATCTGTTTATTTTGGTGTGTTTATTTGGCTGGCTAGCTTCTCTTTCTACTCTAGAGCTTTATTTTGTTGTTTATGTGGGGGGGTGGTAAGATTCCTTTTTGTGACTTGGTTCCTCTTGTTCTATATCCTTGCTGTTGTCTGTGTTTCCTTGATAAAAATATTAGGACCAGAGAAGAGGAAATATATAAGGTGAGAAAAATAATAATAATAATAATAAAAAGGTAGAAGAGGAATCATATAAGAACTAGGAAAATAAATAAATAATGTAAGTTTAAAATCGAAAAAGTATAAAGGAATAAGAATAAAAATGGTTGATTAGAAAAAATGAAAAGAGGAACAAAATAGAGGGAAAAAATTGAATGAATTAAAAGGCTGGAATGATTGACGAGAAGAGAGGAAAAGAAAAAGAAAAAGAAAAGAAAAGAAAAGGCCAAAAAAATAGAGGTGGAATTAAATACATACAACAGAAAACAGAAGATAGAAAATTGAAGGAAAGTAAAGAAATAAACCAGGTAGAAAAAATAAGTAAAAGAAAAAGAAAGGAAAGAAAGGGGAAAGACAACAAACAAGAAACAAAACAACAACCTCAAAACAACAACAACAACAACAACAAAACCCAGGAAAAACAACCTTCCTTCTTAAGACCCTAAGGAACTTCTCAGGCTGCCAGTGCTCATCAATCAATCACCCTTCAGCGTGCCCTCTGCAGGTGATGTACCGGGTTTTAGTAAAGAAAATAAAGGAAAAAAAGGAACTGATACAAATAAAAGAATAAAAAGTAACAGATCCAAGAAAATCTAAAACAAGAAAAAATCTGTCTATGCATTCCCTGTCATAAGGTACCAACTGGGTGCCTGATAACCCAATGGATCATTACTCCAGGGAGACCCAGGAACCAAACCAGTGACCTCGTATATGCAAGGCAGGACTTCCTCCACTGGGCTACCAACGCCACACCTTAAGCAGGCTTCAGAAAACTTACCTGGAGTTAAGATAAGTTAAAAACCCCTTTCCCTCAGGCATTTTAAGCTTCTATTTTCCAAGCCTGGCTGTTTAGGTACCTGTCTCTGCCCCCTCTCTACTTTAGTTGTCTCCCTCCTAGGTCAGCTGGGTATGATAGCCTGCCTGATCAGATCTCCCCTCCCCTCTCCCTGCGGCCACCTCAGTATCAGACAGTCAGGGACCCTCCGAGATTCAAAGGGGGGCTCAGCTGGCCAAGCTCACTGAAAAGAAACCACTCTCTACCTTCAGCCAGACTCCTCTTCCTCCTGGGGAAGCTCTGCCCTAGTCCATTGGTTGCAGTGAGTCAGGGGCTTTACCCAGACTATTTGCCTTGAGCGTGGGGTATATGTGCCCTTTCCAGCCACAGGGGCAAGTAACTCATGGTTTTCCTATGGCTTCTTTATCTGTCTATTTCTTTCCTGGATGATGCGTAGCACTTTCTCGTTCTATATATATCTCCAAAGTAACTCCCTCGGATAGGTTTTTGCCCTTTCTCCATTCTGTTTTGTGAAGGAGTTGCATTCTGCCTACTTACTTTGATGCCATTTTGCCAGACTTGCCCATTTTTTAAATTGGGTTGTTTGTTTCTTTGTTTTGAGCTGTAGGATTTCTTTATATAATCTGGCTATTAAACTATTTGGGAACATGTGGTTTCCAAATGTTTTCTCCCATTGAAGAGATTGTCACCTTACTTTCATATTAAAGTCCTTTAATGAACAAAAGTTTTTAATTTTCACAAGGTCCTATTTTTTTCTTTTGTTGCTTGTCCTTTGGGTATAAATTCTAGGAAACCATTGCCTAACACGAGGTCCTGAAAATTCTTCCTTATATTTTCTTCTAGGAATTTCAAAATTCTGGATATTATATTTAGGTCTTTATTTTTGACTTGATTTTTGTACATGGTGTGAGGAAGGGGTCCACCTCCATTCTTTTGCATATGAATGCACAGTTTTCTCAGCACCATTTGTTAAAGACACTATTTTTTCCTGATTTAATTGTCTTTGTCCCCTTGTCAAAAATCAGTTGGCCATAAATATGAAGGTTGATTTCTGAACTCTCAATTCAATTCCATTGGTCTACATGTCTGTCCTTGTACCAGTACAATGTTGCTTTGATTACTGTGGCTGTGTAATAACTTTTAAGATATTAACTTTTACAAGATGGCTTTGGCTATTCGGGATTCATTACCCTTGTATATAAATTTCATTATTGGCTTTTCCATTCCTGCAAAGAAGGCTATTGGATTGGGATTGTATTGAATCTATAAATTGCTTTAGATAGAATTGCATACTTGGGAAAAAATCACACTTGCTTATGGTATATAATTATTTTAATGTGCTGTTGGATTCAGTTTGCTACTATTTTGTTGAGGATTTTTGCAACTATATTCATAAGCAATATTGATCTGTAATTTTCTTTTCTTATTGTATCTTTATCTGGCTTTGGCCTCAGAATGAATTAGGGAGTTTTCTCTCTTCCGTTTATTGGAAGAGTTTGAACAAGATTGATATTACTTCTTTTTGGAATGTTTGGTAAAATTCCATTGTGAAGCCCCTTTGTCCTGGGCTTTTCTTTGTTGGGAGGTTTTTGATTACTGATTCAATCGCTTTACTAATTATTGGTTTGTGGATACCTATTTTTTCTTGAGTCAGTATAGGTGGTTTGTATGTTTCTAGGAATTTGTCCATTTCATCTAGGTTTTCTAATTTTTTAACTGAACTTTAAAATTTTATATGATATGTAAAAATAGGCTTAAAGTCATAATTATCAAGCTAAAATAATAGCATTTTTTTAAATGAGGAAAGTAAGTTGTTCTGCATTCCTTACCCGCTCTGGTGATTTAAGTAATTTGGTCTAAGATACCACATATTTCAGCAATGACTCTCAAATATTAGGAGGGGCATATCTAAGATCTGATTATCAAAAATTACTTCAAGAGATTTCTCATGGAGAAAATGAAACACAGGTGACTCTGTGCAATTGAAATTGTTCCTGCAAAAGCCCCCAACAGCTAAGGTACAGCATTTCTCTGGGTCCTCTTGCTCTTTGTTATCTGCTTCATATTCCTTTTTCTCTCAGCCTTCTGCCTCTATGTCAATATCTTACTTTTGTCTCAATATGGCCACCCTGATTCTTCTTACGACCTATCTCGTCCATCTACAGCCCACCACTGATGGTAAGTCTCTCTGTATTGCTTATTTGAAATTCTCAATAGAAAGACTCAGATGGGTTCCTCTTCTTATGTCATAGGTTACTGGAAAGCGTATGAATTGTTTGCCACTGGGCTACTTCTAATTATTTGTGTCTGAAGAGCGGATCATGTGGCACATATGACTGCTTCTTCCTGGGGCTCCGGGAAAGGTACATTCCACAAACTATATCTTTTAAAGATGTAGTGTTTAATCAGAAAACATTTTCTGAATACTTACTACATATAATACACCTAGTTGGTTGATCGATAAATGAAAGGTCTGGTATACAATGTCTCTACTTTGGGAAGTCTACAATATAATTCAGAGCGCTGAACATATTTATAAGAATAAGGATAACAATAGAAAATGCCACACACAAATTATTAGATAGATAGATAGATAGATAGATAGATAGATAGATAGATAGATATTGTGAAGACTGATTTAGGAATTCAGAAATGAAAAGAATGTTGTTGTGGACAACTTGAAGTCACGGAAAGCATGTTTAACAGGATAAGATTGAAGCTGAAACTTTATTAATCAGAAGTCATCAAACTAATTTGATTCAGAGTAATTGATGGAACAAAGGCTCTGAGCAGAATCTCTAAAAGGTGACCTTTGCCTACAGGATTTCCTTTTGTGAGTCTCTGTTTAGTTTTGCTAAAGCTTCTGGGAGAAATAACAGGAATGGACTAGCTTTTATAATAGGAATTTATTTGGTTAAAAGATTACAGTTCTGAGGACATGAAAATATCTAAATTAAGACATCACAAGAGATGCTGTTTCAATGAAGGTCAGCTGCTGGCAATCCTGGAATCCTCTCTCAGATGGCAAGACACATGGAGGCATCTGCTTCTCTTCTAGGTATCATTGCTTACGCTTCTGGCTGCTCCATGTGTGGCTTCCTCTTTCCCGGGCTCCTCTCTATCTCCTGGGTCCCTTCTCTCTTTCTCTGAGGATATTTTCTCTGTGTTTCTCTGATTTCAGCTCTCCATTTATAAAGAACCAAGACCCTCCTTTGGTCAACCTCACTGAAATAATCTAATCAAAGACCCCCAACTGAATCCAATCCAATCAAAGTGTCCAACACCCACAGGAATGGATTAACTTCAAGAACATGATTTTTTCTGGGATCCACAAAAGGCTTCAAACTGTCACAGTTTCATATGACAAAAATTCTTGTGTATTGTTAGATTTGTTTTGTTTCTGCTTTCTAATATCGTTAGCTTTTAAAATAAAAAATCTCAATCATGTTTTTTGTTAAATGGTACAGTGACCATCACTAGGCCATGAACCAAGTTTGTACCACAGTAAAATATTGAAGTATTTTCTAACTTTCTCATTTTAATACAGATATAAAGAAAACACATAGATTATAGAAAACTTGGAAAATTTTATTCAGATTTTACTTTTCAGACTATATTTACCCACCTAATTCATATAACACACTAACTTAAAAGTCCATTCACTTATAATGCGTTTAACATCCACATGAAATAAGCCTATTAATTTTCTGTGTCAGCATATTTGAACTAAACTGTGTTCAGTTTCCTTCCACTTCAGCAACATTTGTGGTATAAGCTCTCTACAAGGGATATTTCCTTAAAATTTAAATGTAAACCATTTTATTTAGATATGAGATAGACTTAATTTTGTGATATTCAAAAATAAATCACATTTGAAAGTTAAGAAGTAACAACTTGCATATTTTCTATCTTGAGAAAACCCTTTTATGTGTTACCAATTTTAAACATTAGGTTTGATTAAAAAGCCATATTCTTTATTTGTTTCTACATTCCACAATTTTAAATGGATATAAAACATATAGAGATGTTTTTGTTATTTCTCCAATGCTGCCAATTTAATGATATCATTGTTTATTTAGTTTTGAAAATTACTTTTTCCTTAGAATAAATATTGAAATATGAAATGCTGATGTCACTATATAGAAAGAAAAAAAAAAGTCACAGCATTTCTGGGAAGCAGTCCAAAGTGCTGCAAAGTGACTTTTGTGCCAAGTTAAGGCCTTTTATCTGAGGCCATCCATTTCTGGAGAATTTATAAAAGAAGGCATCTTTGAAGATAATTCAGGTACATCAAGAAATGATTAAACTCTTATGCACACAATTGAATATGTAGTTTTATCACCACAAAAATATCTTTCTACCACTCCTTGGATGTGCAGGTAATTATGATTCAGGGCCTCTTCTGGGTAATTTGGAAATTCTTACAGACATGCCCCTCTCTTCTCCTTGTGGATATGAGCACATCACACAAAGGAGTGGAAAAATTGAGGCTGGAGGATTTGAAATCAGAAAGGCTTTATTCTTAGTCAGTATGAGGAATTCATTGGCAAAGATTAAGAAATGAAATTATGGAGTGGAAGTTAATTGTCCTTAAATTAAGCACAGTGAACAATGAGGTCCAGCTGACTGAAATCACTGAAAATCTCTATTAAATTTGATTATTATTTTTAAAAATGCTTCAAAAATGGCACAGATTTCAAAATGAAAAATAGAAATCATAGGAAATAATAAGGTTATTCTATCTCTGATTATATACAAATCAAATACCACTTATAAGCCCTTTTGAGCTCTTTCCTTCTCCAGTGAAATTGAAATACTCAGTGCCTCTTGACCTCCAGGTAGGATTAGAATGCCTTTCAACACTGACACCAAGGTTTATAATTTTGTACTGGCAACTAAAAACCAATAAAAGTCAAATCATACTTTAAGAATTTGCAAAGTGAAAAGAGTACTCATAAAAATGTTGTAAAAAAAATTGCTTCCCAAACTTGTCACTAGAATGAGATGACTCTGGGTAAATACTATTTTTGCAAATATATTTCAGGACATCTATGAGCAAAGATTAATTAACTGTATTTACAGAGGACAGACGTCTCCACAGTGGTACAATCAGCACCACCGAAGAGTTGCAGCTTGTGGGACAGAGATTAACTTGTACAAAACATCAGTCATAAAGGATGGTAACAAGATCCTGTAGCCAAAGGCAGAGAGATAGTTTTACATAGGGAAGCTATGGAAAGAACTTCAGTCAAAATGAGATGTCAATAATGTAAGATCGTGACCAGGAATACAGGACCAGCAGGGGAAGTAAGTTTATAAACAGGATGATAGGCAAAGTTAGCAGCTATGGAAAGAAGAATGAGACTGACAACAGTACGATATACAGGTAAAAAAGAACACTTCTGAATGAAGTTCATGAATTGCAAAAGAAGGCTATAGCATGGCCTGGGGTGGCATTGGCAACTTAAAACATGCAGAGTGTCCAGTTGAAGAAGCACTAAAATCTGGAAGGAGAATCTTGACCTATAAGTGGATGAGATCTTTTATGAAATTTCAGTTTACTTAACAGTATATGGGATCCTATTGATGAAGAAATAAAGGTGGGGGAAATTCCCTAGAGAAAAATAAGATTCTTCATAAGGGACCCTTAGAGATGGCCCTAAATAAAGGATTATTCATTACAAAGAACAAGATTTGGACATTGAAAAATAATCAGAGTAATTCATCAAGGCATTGAATTTCAATTTGGTGACAATATTTTCATCCAAAGAAAAGATGGAGTGAAAGAAAACCCAGGCAAAGGAATGCATGTCTTCTCAACAGTAAATACACTATACTTCCCAACTCCTAGTGAAAAGTGCTTTGAACTATGAAGAGGTTTCCAAACTTGCCACCTAATCTGTACTGAACAATCTGCATAAAATATAGGATTCCCATATAACACTTCACCACCAACACCTTGCATTGGTGTGGTACATTTGTTACTATTGATAAGAACACTTTTTAAAATAAGTGTACTGTTTTTTAACAGTAATTACCTTTGTTACAATTGATGAAATAATATTAAAATAGTTCAAATTCTTACATAAACAAATCCTTGAAAGAAGGAAAAGACAAATACACATTAAAATTAAGTTCACATTCTTGCTTTCCTGGACATTGTTTCTAATAGTAAATCTAGCAGGATATTAAGCTATTTTAATGGTACATATTTTATCATATGTAAGGCAGTTAAAACATTAAACTTAGTTTTCACTTTTAGTTTTCAGGGAGTATCATTATTCTGTTGTTTCTGTTTTAAAGTGATGTTTCATCAAAAGTAAAGTGTTGTAATTATTGTAGAAAGTTTAAGAACAGATTCTGGCTAGCTGCTTTGACTTACAAAGCTAACGGAGGCAAAATTAAGGGTTTAGAGATTTTAAAATAGTTAATATTTGTAACAAATATATTGTGATACTTGCATTCAAAGTATTAGTTTTCTAAGTGTAGTTCACCTGGGAATTTATTAAGAATGCAAATTCTTGGACCACACCTAAGATGCAATGAATCAAAAACTCTGGAGGTGGGGCTATCAGTCTGCATTTTGCCAAATCCTTCAGACTTTATGAAGTTTACTATTTCAGAATCAGGGCTCTAGACATACTAGGGGTTCTCAAATGTCTGGTACTGAAGACATTTGGGCATATATGCCATGTATAGTTAATTTACATGAACACAAATAATGTTATTATAAGAGTCAGTGTACCAAGTGTGAGGAGTTGAAAAAAAAAATAGGAGGAGAAAATAATAAGGCAGCAATTTATTATACCAGTATAGGGGGTAGGCGAGTGTGGTTTGGAGGTATGAATAAAGAACAAATATCAGATTTTTCCATATTTGAAAATTAAAATTTGACCTTAAAACTATGTATTATTATTACTTTTAAGGTTACCTAATGGAAACCACGATAATGAAAATATTCATGTTTTCTAAATAATAAATTGGTGTAATTTTCATTTGTTTCTAATATTTATACAATCAGCAGTCAGACCTAGATTCTGCTCCTCCCTACCTGCCATCTCATGTCTCAGCTATTCCTGTTTACACTGTTTTTCTTATAAAACCTTCATAAATTTGTAAACATTGATAACTTGCCCTCACCTTTAACTTGCATACCTTAGTTTTCACAAACACACACAAACATATCAAAGTAGTAAATCCCTCACGAAGTTGTTGGAATGTTTACAAGTGGTAATGTAAGCAAATTAGATGCTCAGTACATGGAATTACCTCCTTTTCTTACTTCTTTGACCCTCTCCAACTCAACGGCAATTTATTGCATAAATACTTACAGGATAAACACTAATGGCATCTGAAAAAAAACTGATTCACTCTCTAACATATAGAGTTAGTATTTTTCTTTAAGCATTACTTTAAACCTTGAGAACTAATGCCAAATCAGAAAATAAATACACACTAAAAATAACAAAGTTTCATAAGATTCATTGCAGAGCCACACTTTGTGCTAAGCAGGTCAAAATATGCTTAGAGAGTTATAACTGAACAAATAAATACATTTGGAATTAAATTGTTATATAAATCATTTTCATGGATATTCTTAAAATATCTTTTAAAGACTACTGAGCCTACTATCAAATATATTTTAGAAAGATAGACAAGTGCTATGAAACTGTAAACCAATACTCACTATTCATTAACAATATTCATTAAGAAATTCATAACTGTAATAAAAATAAGGAAAGATAATTAGTGAACTGAAAAATGGGTTGTAGTAGATTTTTATTATATGTTGTATACAATTTTTGAAAACATATTCTAATATAGTAAACATGGAGTTATTAATGTCTTTTAATAAAATATGTCTCTGTGATTGCGTATTGTCATGAGAAGAGCATCTGCCACATGGTGGGCCCTTAATAAATATTTATCAAATTCATGAATGAACCAGACTTGTCATACAATTTCAGTTTAATCAACTCCACTTGGATTCATTAAAAGAATATCAAACTTTAAATGTCCAAAATCAATTTATTTATTTATGACCTCCTTATACGAACTTCTTCATAAATATTTCACATCTTAGTAAATGGCACTACCATCTAACCAATTGCTAAAGACAAAATCTGAGGGATTGGAGAGTGGATGTAGCTCAAGTGCTTGGGCGCCTGCTTCCCATATACAAGGTCCTGGGTTCAATCCCTAGAACCTCCTAAAAACACAAAAACAAAAAACAGAGATCATTGCTATGAAGGAGAAGCTTTTACCATACCAAATTTGTGGCAAGAGTCATCAAAAAGCTATTCAGGAGAAAAAGGAAAGTTCACCAAAAAGGGATCAACACTCTGCAAGATTCTTTTCCCCTCAAAGAACTTTCCAAGTCCTAAAATCTCTAGACTAAATGCTGTGATGAAATTAGGCATAAGGTAATCATTAAGAATCATAGAAGCCAAAAGAAAATTTCATAATGTCATATGTCTGAACAGAGAAAAATTGAAGTTAATTCCTTTAATTTTCTGATGAAGGCCACCAGAAGTTTAGAGGTCAAAACTTTGAAGAGAAATCAAAGCTACTGAAGACAGCCTGAAAATTTGTTCTAGTTTTTCCACACAAGACATTCATGAATTTTGATCAGCAGTATGAAAGCAGCTAGGAAGCCAAGAAAAAGTGACTTCTCAGTTCAGCAGAACTTTCATCGGTTTTAAAGTAGTGGTGGGGCAAAATTGTTTAAAATCTTCTATGGAAGAAGATTTTTGGCAAAATGAGCTCTTAGTTGGGAAGTCAGCAAGGCATCTTCTTAAGGGTGGTGACTAAATAGAGATAACAAAACTTTACTGGACCTCAAGACATCCTCTAGTACTTGGTCTCTGATATAAAATATAAACAGATTGAGCTGTTCCATATAGTGCACTTATCAGACTTTAAAAATAATTGTTATCAATATGTAAAAAATAGATTTGATAGATAATTTTAGAATCTATTAAAATTCTGAGTCTGAAAATTACATAATTAAAATAAAGAATTTGACAAGTGGATTTAATAGAATAGTGGATACAGTTAAACAGACAATTAGTGAACTAGAAAATGGGTTCATAGAAAATATCCACTAAACACATGGAGGAAGAAAGATGGAAAATACATAAAAGAGCATAAGAGACTTATGGAAGAAAGATGCAAAAATTTTATTTGTTTGTAGAAGTCCCAGAAGAGGAGGAGTAAAACAGAATAGAGTAAAATAAATCATTGAAGACAGGATAACCAAGAAATTTTCCAAAAAAGATGAATGACATCTGCAAACTACAAATTTCAAGTGAAATTCGTAGTAATAGCCAAAGAGAAAAAAAGTCTCCTTGCCAGCAAAAAATAAGCCTTACAGCCTTACAGCCTTACAATGGAACACATAAGGCCATGGATGTATATCTTTAACATGCTGCAAAACAAAACAACATCAATCTATACCCAGAGAAAATATACCTTACTTATTGGCCTCTAGCTTCTACCTACATCCTTCTCTCTCAATTTATTGGCTGCTACACTAAGGCTAAATTAAACAATGAGCCTGTGTGATAGGATACCACTTACTTCCATATTTTCCAGCAGATTCACAGCCTTTGCTAACAGACGCATCATATTTATATATGGTGTCTACTAGTTTCAACTTCAGCTTAGGTCATAGTCACTTATTTTTCTCAGATTGTATGTAGAAATCAATGGATTTTTCAAACTTTCATAGTTCCAAATTTTGAGACTGCCAATCATTTTAGAAAGAACCTCCACTCACCTAAAATACATTTCCTTCCACCTCTGCTTTTATGCTATTTCAATTGGTTCACTCTTTCTTATTGGGCTTTGCTGAAAGTGAAAAGAAACATCCAGCTATATCAACACTTAGAATTTTGCCATCATTTTTGTTTATTACTATAGTGTTGGTTGGTATGTGGTCTGGCTTACTGACATACAGAAGAGGACAGTTGAACCAAACGTATTGCCATTGGACAGCAAAGTTCATCATCTTTACAAAATGAAGTGCTGAGTCTATAATAAAATGCCTTACCTACTACTCTAAGTCAAGGTTATGATATTTACAGCACTCCCCTTTTGAAAACAATTAGAGTAATGGCTGATATTTTCAGCTACAAATAATAGAGTCAATTGTAGAATTTTAAACTGACTGAAAAAACTCCCTATACTTTTATACACCTAAATATATCTATCTTTGTATGTATAAATCTTTAAAAATGTTAAGATCTTAAAAATCAAGTAATGTTGGAAACTGAACAAACCCTAACCTTTACTTTGATTTGAGAAGACTCAAAACCACACCACTGAAGTGTCCAAACCAGTGAGCTGCTGCCAATCAAGGAGTTGTTATTAGAGTTACAAGCTCAACAGCTATGCCTTTAGTCACATTTGCCATTGAATCAAATGCAATAGGCCTTGCCTTTCCCCCTTCTTAACACAGTTCTAAACTAGGTTTATTCTGAGTGATATTTTTTGGAATTTAAATGTATTTATAATTCAGAAAGAAGTGAGGGAGGTTAAGTGTAATATATCTGCATATATATATACAAGTCAATATATATAAATGCCTACATAAAATATCTGTATGCATGCATGTATTATATATACAAAAATATACAAATAAATAAAGTATTGTATTAGATTCTTTGTTGAGAGGTGGAATTTTTTTCTCACACTGTGGGGAATAACAAAAATATAAAATGGAGATCTAAAGTTGTTGAGATAGTGGAAGGTTTCCTTCTCTATGGCAATCTAACTATACTACCACATTGTGTATTGTGCTCCAATGCATATTAGAAGATAAAGAAACTTAACTATCACTGACTTATCCCCAATGCATAGAGAAATACCTAGCACAAAGGGTATTAACAATAAATATTTGCTCATTGAATATACGTGATAATGAATGAATATTTCACATATACATTTACTTATGCTCTTAAATTTTCTGAATTTGTGCACCATCTTGCAGGCTGTGATGATTTCCCTAGGGATTTTAAGTGAGTTTTGTTTTTGAATAGTTTTTGTGACTTTTCATGAATAGAAAAGCAATAGATACTTGATGGCAGATGAAAAGGTTTGAGTACTCATGAATGAAAAGTTGCTACTAATGTGGCTCTCTATATCTGCTATAAAATATACACTGCAAGATACCTGTCTTGTTCATTGATTTATCCTTATGTTTACTCTAGGATCCAAATGAGGCACTTCTACAAGAATGTAAGCCCAAGACATACATTATTTCTTGTATCTTAAATAGATACAGCTTGTAAGTATAAAGACATTAACATTTTACTAATTAAGCTTATTTTATCAAATCCAGTACACCAACAAAGTAAGGTAAGTATATTGTAAATAACATTATTAATGACTAAATGATACATATAGAGAATAGGTAAAAGTAATCAACTGAAAATATTAAATTGTATTTCACATGGCAAGCTCTATCAGATTTTGTATTATTTTCTAGGTAACAATTATTTTTAGTTAGCATCTTTGTCTTTTCTGCCAAAAGTAAAATAGGAGAATGATTAAAGAGACTCAGAAAGCAAGTTACACCATCAAGATTATAAAATATAGAGTAATGTAGTTTAATATGGACTGCTCCAATCTCTTGTTTATAAATGTTCTGCCTTCTCTTTTCCTATTATTCATTGTATTAATGTGCAACAAAGTTCTTTAAAATTCACAGTGAACAGTTCATATAGTTAAGAAATAAAAGAAAGGAACTTTCAATTTACAAATTTCATTTATCATTTGATTAACAGATGTTTTAAAAATCCTGATTGTGCTTATTCAATTTCAAAAAGAAAATTAAATATAGCAGTTCAATTTTCTTTCCCTGAGGAATCCCTTGATCATCAAATGTTAATTTTTTTTTGTTCAGTATGAGTGCAATCACTCCACAGTGCCCATTAAAAATAATGGAAATTGCTCATCTAATTTACCAGTGACCAAACGGAAAATTTTCCCCACAAGGGTCATGAAAGACATAGACCTTACCATGGGGGAGAAACTCTTGTAATAGACTGCTTTTCCGGATTTTTGGCACCTGAAAATAATAGAACAGTGATAATTTAGAAACTGTTTAACTTATAACATGAATATTCCAGAAGATCCTTTAATAAAATGCTATGGACAGAAAAGGAAGCAAGGCAGAATTTGAACGATAAAACAATGTAAAAATAAACTGTCAACCTTGGAAGTGAAAAGAAACATAAAATTGCTAAAAGACATAAACAAGATCAATTATTATTTTATTTCCTCAGTTAGGGTTTTCAAACTTAACAGATGTTATTTTTTTCTGTGCAAAGAAGCAATGGGATGTCTAGAATGAAAGTACTACAAGACATTATCTAAGCACACATGGGTTGGGAGATTTTTCAAAAATTGGTACAATAATTTAATTTAAACATTTAGGTCCTATAGAAAACAAAACACAGTTACAGCTTTTGTAGATTTATCTTGAAATTAATCTATCTCCAATAATGAACAAATTTTAGATTCAGTTTTCCATAATAATAACATATAATATTAAAAATGACCAAAACCATGATTTTAATTAGATTAACATCATCTCAAGGTGAGTTAAAATTTAAAGCAAGTATAGCCATTATTTTCCTTATGCTTCTCTTAACTCTGCTTGGCCCCTCTAACTTTTTCTTAGATAATATAAGCGAATATATTTGAAGGAAAGTTATATTGCACATAACTTTGTGTATATGACAGTGCAAGAAAAATAAAGGAAACAGAATTCGTTTAATTTCTCATAGATTTCACACTAAATTATTAAACTTAGACTGACATATTTATATAGGAAATGGGAGTTAGACAATACAGATTTTTTTGAAATTTAAAATTTCCAATTTAGAGTTATTTTGAGTACTTGATGAAAACAGAGCTGTTTTGATAATATTAATTTTTGCATCTTTTTTTCCTCTATAATAAAGATGGATAAATAGTAGATTTGAAAATTACCATCATTCAAAGGCAGATATCTTATTTGGTACTCTTGTCAATAAAAGTGACTTCTGCAGTTAGATGTCCAGTTTAGGATTTTTCAATATTTCTCTTTCTAAATTTGTCTAGGTGTTTATAAGTTACTAATCATGCATTCAATTCTAATGTATTTTTAAGTTATGGGAAAAATCCATAATCTCTTCATCCTCTGTATAAAATTTTCATGTTTATACATGTACATATTTGATATCTGAGCATACCTCTTTACTAACCTATTCTTTACATTCTTTACTTCAACTTTATAATTATCAATATTTGCTAGACATGCTTTCACACTTAATTAGTGTCTTGGACAGAGCAATTACATATACTTCATGTGAGTCTATACAAAAAGCCATGAAACCATAGTT